>JANEMJ010034851.1:39065-94477 GCA_024361745.1 Cacatua alba | reverse complement strand
TAAAGGGGAGCATGTGACTTAACTCACATTGAGTGCATGCATGACTCCGGCCGTCTCCTCCGACAGTAAGCAGGTGAAAAGATTGAACCTCTCGGAACTAATCTACGCACATCATTCTGACTTGTAAAATTTCAATCAGGGATTCTTGAAAAGCTAAACAAGGAGTAAGCAGTTCTAACTTCAAGTTATTGACGAAATTTGACAGATATACAAAGAAAGATAATAATCTTGTTCAAACCATTTGTGTACTTTTTTGAAAGTCTTCAGGATTTTCATCCAATTCTTCTAATGCATCAAGTCCATGTTAACACTCTTTCCCCCCCACCCCCCGCCCGAAAATTGCCAAATTGCCTGTTGGCCATATTAAAATCCTCAAATTCATCCCTGTTTTCGTTTGTTGAGTTCCTTCCAGTTACAAGAGAAAAAAAAAAAAGGTAACTCTTTTCATACCATAGTTGAGTGGGTAAAACACTTGCTTGAAGTATAGAAGAGTTTATTTTAACCCTGAAGAGCATTACCAGTTCCAAGCACTATCCTAACTCTTATCCTATAAACTTAAGAGATAATCTGTCTCTCCCATGCTGCCTTCTGATCCACCTGCACCATTCTGTAAGAAAGCGAAAAAGATCCATAGGCTGTTTATACATTACCCTTCTATTTTCACATAAACAGTCTTTGGTGCAGGGTTTTGATATTAGAATTTTCTTTTCAAGAACATAATGATTAAGGTAGACCCAAATTGCAACTTCCAGACATACCTACAATTCTCAGCAAAAGCATGATAGAAATAAAATTTCTGAGGTTATGAAAGTATATGTATAAAGACTAAGAAATAAATTCAGAAGCTCAGATTCCCAGGGCTCTTTGTTACCCAGGAGCAGTTCCACCAGCAGTGAATAAAACTCATCCCATGTATAAGGCATGCTTTGTAACACAAAATTATAACTAAAATTTAACTTCTTACTGGATCCCATTTACCAAGTACTAAGGAGTAGCATACACCAAGGTAAAAAGAAAATACAAATTCAAGAATGACTGATAGTCTTTTCCTGGGAGAAAAAAATATGTCGGAATTAAGAATGATGATGAAGTTCCCAAAGTAAAAAGAAGGCTGACAGGGCTTGTGAGGGAATAGTAAGAATGAAAGAAAACAGAGAAGTACATAATACAAAGACATTTCATCATTACATTAGTGCTGTAATATGAATTCTGACTTTATGAGGGACTTGTGAATCTTTTATCAAACTTAGAATTCATCTGGGTCCAACAGCTGCCTCTGCATAATTTGGGATAAACAGCAACTGTTCCTCTCTCTTTGAAGATTGAAGAGAAACAGGGTGAAAGCAGCTTTAGCCAGCGCAGGTAGTGGTGGCACTGCAGTTGTTTGGGATGTCAGGACTGCATGAGGGGTGAGGCTCAAAGGAAGATATTGACAACAACAAAGACAACCCTATTTTTTAAACATGGAAGTAGCTAATAATATGAAAGGCTCGAGTAAAGGAACTTGAACAGATATGTGCCTGTGTATGTTTTGGGTCTGGTGGTAATACAGAGTGCATAAGCAAGGTGATATGAAGGGCTATCTCAGAAACTCCAATCACTGGCACTTAGGCTGCAGACTGGTATTCTGTGCATGCAGGCACATATAGAAGGATAAAGGTAATAGCTACATGTACCATTAGCAAATTTCAGAATGGATTAGGCCATGTGGTAAAATCATCAGTCTCTGACATCACTGCCCTCAGGCAAGCAGTGAATTAATACAGAACAGATCTCTGGAAAAAGTAAAACACTTCTGGGGGCCCCAACATAAGAAAGATGTGGACCTGTTGGAGCAAGGCCAGAGGACACCATGAAAAAGATCAGAGGGCTGGAGCAACTCTCCTATGAAGACAAGCTGAGAGAGTTGGGGTTCAGCCTGGAGAAGAGAAGGCTCTGGGGAGACCTTTGAGCAGCCTTCCAGGAACTAAAGGCATCCGCAAGAAATCTGGAGGGGGACTTCTTACAAGGACATGTAGTGACAGGACAAGTGGGAATGCCTTTAAACTGACATAGGAGAGATTTTGATTAGACATTAGGAAAAAAATCTTCACTATGAGGGTGGGAAGGTATTGAAACAGGCTGCCCAAAATAGTTGTGGATGTCCCATCCATGGAAGTGCTTAAGGCCAGGTTGGATGGAGCCTTGAGCAACCTAGTCTAGTGGGACATGTCCCTGCCCATGGCAGGGTGGGTGGAACAAGATCTTTAAGGTTGGAAGGGTCTCTTCCAACCCAAGCCATTCCATGATTTTATGATTCATATGCATGATGAAAAACCCAGCGGACCTCCACATCATTTTCAAAAATACTGAAAGGATAAATTCTGAACTGTCTCATCTTCAATAAGATGAAGAAAAATAAAATGAAGAGGATATTATGTGGTACTGGCATGGAAAGAATAGGGAAGGTGGAGCTTTTGCCTTTTAACAAAGAAGTAGCATGACAAGCTACAGGAAAACTGTATTTGGTTTTTGCTTTTTCTTCAGTGTCCTGGCTTCTCATTTCATGAAGCCAAGTGAAAATCATTGTAGAGAATGAAGAGTTGCAGTCTGTGTCATGGGCTTGGGATGTGCTTGTGCATGTGAAGTGGGTTCACAGAACTATGCTACGAGAAAGAGGGAAGAATAAGGCAGAAAAAGAGGCAATTGAGATATTTCTATATAGATAAAGCAAAGTATCAAGGGCTGTGAGGGAAAGAATACCCCCTCACTTCAAACAGAAACACCTTCTGGGGAGAATTAGATGGAAAAGGAGTCATATCTAAGGCTGCAGCCAGTTAATTCTGGCAGTGAAAAGGCTGAGGGTTCCTAGACTTTAGTTTTTGCATTCAGGAGTGAAGTGGAAAGTGTGATTAAAACAGAGCCACATCAGTCTTGGAGATGTCAGTGTTCTTCAGCTGAATGAGAAGTTAAATGAAAAATAGATCACTGTTTTTAGGAAGGCCTGGTGAAACAGAGGCTTGCAGACAGCAAAAGGGGTAGAAGCTCCTTCTAAGCTTTTTCAGCAAAAGAAGTAAGGTTTAATCTAAAAACATGAGCTAGTATTGAGATACTGTCAGTCATTCGGAGTAGTCCTATGCAGTGGTTATAGGATGTCTGTAGAAGGCACTGACACAGCTTATTCTCAGAGGATTCAATATTCGAATTTTTCACCTGTGAATGGAAGAAAGGGCATAAAAAGAGCAATTTCCATGTGTATAATCCTTGTGAGTGACAAAAGGTCTCCTTACGCCTATGAGATTGTTTTCTGTGTGCTACCCACAAAAAATAAGAATTCTATACCGTCTTGTACATTACATTTCTAAGTCCTACACCTATTAGGAAACTGTAATTAAGTAATTGGCTATGGAAAGTAGTGCATACAGCAAAACCGTATGGTCCAAGGCAGCTTCCTGCACACACAGATACCCATACCTGATTGTCAGAACCTACACTCACAGAGTCTGCTAACAAAATGCTATTCCTAAACTATATAATAACTAGATGTTAAACTGTTTCTCTTCTGGTTTTCCAGATTGCAAGCAATATGATATGAGGGGCAAACAATAAAATGTAAGAAAGTAACAACTTAAAGAAACTTAAAGAAAGGGAAATTACAAAAAAACCAACAACATATGAAATGGAAATTTTTCCTTACAATTTTGGTTATTTTAAGAAATAATTCTCTAGCTTAAACAATGAAAGCCCAACCACATGCTGTGATCAAAACTGGGTCATTAAAACCCACAGATGATAAATTCGAGACAGTTTTGAACTATCTGTATTTTCAGTCTTGGATTTCTGCTTTTTCTAGAGACTTCCCCTCCCCCTCCCCCCAACATTTCTTCTTATTCTAGAAATACGGCATTGAATGTACTACACAATTCTGCACTGAACAGCATCTATAAGAGTATCTGAGAATGTTGATTTCTACACTGTATTTCAAGAATTTGAACTTATTTTGATGTTAAATATTGTTCTCTTACTAGTTCTGAAAACTGTGAGGTGACCTATACAGCAAGCTTCTCAAATGTCATTGTTCAAAGACATGAACAGCTTTTTTTTTTTTTAATACACAAAACTCAAAGTTTTGTGCCAAACTTCCACACTAATGCTTCTGGGTACAAGAATTCTTAGTTTCAGTGGACCACATCTTACTGTGTAGCTTTTAAGACATTAGGTTTCTGCTTCTCAATGATGAGTTACATTACTATTAGTGGTGCATCAAACTATAAATTACTGAAATCTGTGGTCATCAAAGCCTAAAAGTAAAAATGAAGTGACATTCCATAGGACAAAAGAAAAAAGAAGGATATACTTTATTTGCAGATACGACAGAGAATTTGAGGCAAGTATCAGAAACCGCCCCTGTGATGCCTCTGGTTCTGATATGCATTAATGTTTTGAACAAAGAAGCCACAAAATATAAATTGTTATACCTCAAAAAGTTACTGTCATAATTTGCTCGCACAGTTGCAATGGACCTGATCAAAGCCCTCCATGATTCCATTAGAATAACAACACAAGCATGAGCATAGAGAATTATAGGAAACGTTTTTGTGGCTAACACGTTGCTGAAAAAGTATTCAAATTAGTAAGCAAACCAAGAGAAACAAAGTTGCTTCAGATGCACTAGTTTTATGTTGACAATATAACTGAAACAGAAATACTAACATTCTGCATTTGGAAGTGAGGAAAGAAAATTCACAGCACTAATATTGCTCTATTTTTAAAATACAGAGAGATACAGTACTTAGAAAATCACATTCAACAGCAGTAGTTGTTTTGGCGTAGTAAGAAATACTGCTGATCAATGTGCAAAGCAGAAGCTTGTATCATTTTAGTACTGAGTTACTTTCGACCTTTGTGACCTTATGAGAAAACTGTATCAAAGTGAAAGCAATGTGTGGTTTGCAAGCCAAGAGAAGTATACTATAATTTGATCCTAATGCCAAAGAGCACGCTAATAAAAAATCCACATGAATTATCTTTTATAATACTTAAAATGTCTAATGTTGCATTCAGCAAGTAATCCTGCACAATGTCACATACGGCCTTACACTTTTACAGCAATTCTGAAGTTTGTATGAGCTGGAAAAAGTAATACAACACTTTGAAGTATAACAAACTATACAGAAACTACCTAAGCCGCTGAAAAGCTGGTGAGTGCTCTTAAATTTGTTTAAGGTTTAGCAGTAAGTACAAATGTTACCTTTCACAGCATCTGGTGAATTATATTAAGAAAATTAATGCCATTAATTTTGTTTTAAGGGGGAAAACTCCCAAACATAGGAATCTAAATGGGAAAACTTCATAGTGTCTAGCATCTATTGAATAGCCTTTAAGATGCATAAATGAGAAGACTGAAGATTAATCCGATCTCATCACCTCGTCTTTGTGACAAAGCATAACTACACCAAACAGTGCTTATATAGTGCACCAGCAAGAGGGTAATATCCCTTTTAAATAGTGAAATAATCTAACTGGTAAATTTTACCAATGGTTTTCACTTTTTCTCCTTTCCAAACTGAATAAGAGGGAAGTATATAAAATAGGAAGAGGAGGTTTTCCTCAAAGGAAGGATCCCTAGAACTGGAGGTAAGATAACTCCGTCTGGAATGTACACGTTTCTGCCACACTCACTCTCAGCAACTAGAAGATAATTTTCCCTTGACCTGTTAGATTTCAAGTCTTACACTGATATTATATTACTACACATTTACTAAAATTAAGAGAAAATCAAACTACAGCTTCAAAAGGCATTTGTTTTGTAGGCAAACAGGTAAAAAAAAATTGTCATTCTGTTGGCATCTGCAACAGAATTTTGGTTATTAATTTCTTTAAGGACTTAAAAAAATTAAAAGATGACGTACATAATGAAACATTATATTCCTTTTAAAATAATTCAAATTCTTGTAAGAACAAAACTTAGAAAAAATACGGTAACTCTATGAGACTAATTTGCAAATATAAATAACAGAATTCACAGTCATATTGGTACTTACCCACTAAATGCCTGGACTGCATAAAGCTTGGAAGTATCCAACGAACTTCCACTTACTAGCCGAGCCTTTAATAAAGATAAAAAAAAATAAATCAGTTACTCAGTTGCTCTTAGTAAGCCTTAGACAGAATTTAACTATATAACACATATAACACCTAATATGAAAATGCTTAGCAGGGTCAGCTCCAGGCCAAAGCGAGAGTAACTATTGCTTTGGAATACATTTTGATAGCATTCAGCACTTCGTGAAACACACTGGAAGAACCCCTGGGAAGATAAGATATTGCTTCCCAAATATTGTTGTCCATTAAGTCCTATAGTGTATGCAGTATAGATGATAATTGGAGACAAAAATCCCAGATATCATGTTTGACAGTAGCAGACCCCTGTGTTGGCAATTATGATAAACACAAGATTGAGGGTTATCCTGTTCATAACTGCAACACATTTGCAGAACACTCAAAGGAGAACAAAAGAGTGAAAAGCTGGGAAAAACATGCAAATATCACAACTAAAATGAAGGAACCAAACGGGTCAAATAAGTCACAAACAAACATCAACAAAATACATGATCCCTATAGTAAATAGGTGATTTTAAACCTTTTCATCCACAGAAACGCTATCTGGAAGAGAATTGGGAAGAAGGGGAATATAGGTTAGACAAAAGACTCTCTGAGAAAACTTCTTATGCTATAAAAAGCTGTCACTGTTTTACTCTGCTAATGTAGAGCAGAATCCAAGTAACACCCATGCTTAGCGGAACCACTGTGGCAAGACCACTGTCACTATATTTTAAACAAGAAAAAAAAAATGTTTTCAGTATAGAAGAACCCCTGCCACTTACACAGGACTGTGTGGATACCATATAATACATACTGTAACCCATCACAACATGATTTTTAGGGGTTTGGTTTTATTTTGGGGGTTTTTATATTAATTTATTTAATACAGTTGCAGTGTTCAAAAAAATAATGCTCTGTTTTCAAGGAAAATGAAAGTGTTTCTACTAAGGATATATATTAGAAAACCCAAACAAACATCCAAACTCCTGAACTGTAACTATTCTATTCTACCACAGCAATTCATATAATAACAGAAATTACCCCCCAAATGCAAACAGAATTACAATTGTGAAAGTATAAGATATATACTTATATATTAAAATTATAAATTGCTTAATGCTAAGACGTGATGCGTTCACATTTACTATAAGACAGAAAATACACGCTGAGGAGGAGCATATAGTTGATGCTTTATAGTACAGTGCATACATGAAACTGCATTGTTTTAATTGTCACCTTACTGATCTTTCCATTTTTCCTCCCTAGTTCAGGTAATTTTCAGATGTTTGGAAATATGCCACATTAAATACATTATAAAATTATCATATACACCTTAAACGCCTGCCACATTTCATTTTTAAACCAGTTTATCTACAAGAAAATATCAAACAGATACATGAAAATATACTGGCAAATGTAAAGGTGCATACATTTTTGTAGTGACAAGCCAGGGAACTAAAAGGCTCTATAGTGACACTGATTTCAGAGTCTACTGACGTGATCAAAGTAAAGCACTTGCAGAAGAACAAGCAATAGAACTGAAACTGGAGCTAAGTTGTTCAAAACATGTTTTACCAGTCAAATTATATTTGATTTTGTATTATTCAAAAAAAATTAAAGAGGATTGAGATACTAAGTATTAGCTATAGCACAACACCAAATTCGAATCCACAGAAAATCCAACTATGCAACAGCCTCTTTTCCTTCGTGAGACCACCAAATTTGCCATTTTCTTATACTCGACTACAGATCTTAGCTTCTCTTTCACAGCTACTGTGAATAATCCATTTAGAAAGAATATGCCTCAGAATGAACTATAGTTTGTTGTTCCAAGTTATACAGAATATTAAAACTACTACTAATAGTAAAATCCATTATTCAGTGAAAATAGACTAAGACATCTTACTCTATTTTCTCACTTCAAAATTCCCCCCTTCAGAAATACTAGAATTTTTATTTTGCCTCAAAATTAATTCTTGACTAAATTAAGCTATAGTGTTGTAGTTGTCAGGTTACCCTCATCTGACTGGGTAGATTTATAAAACTGAGTTTAGTCTTTATTTTTAATTGTGAAATGTATTTGTCTGACAACATCAGACATGACTGGCTACTCTTTCCTCACAAGCATAACAAGAAGATTTGGAAGACCATATCATCCTACTTTCCCACTGTTAAGAATATTACAGCATTTTCATAAGTAGGCTAAGAGCAGAGCCAGGAGCACCTAGATGCCTGTAAACTGGGCTGGCTGTGGATACAAAATGGGATATACTTTTATGAGGGGTAAAGGAAATAAGAGGAATATTAAACCCAAAGTGCTGGACCAGCATCTTGGCACATGAATGAGAGGAAAGGCAAGAGAGGACATACCAACAGGACTCTAAGTAGGAGAGAATGAGCCTGAGTATATTTTCAAACTTGAAAAAAATGCAAGTCTAAGAAGTGAAGAGATATATGAGGACCAAGGGAAGTTTTAGGCAGAAATCTCCTGTAAGGTAAGAAGCCTCACCATCTGATCATGCAAACTATAACTTCTTTCTACAATATCTAATCATAACAATATTTGTAATACTGCTATTTAAAGATGCATAATGAATTTCAGTATTATAGATGTGGAATGCAATTTTTAAATAGTTTGCAGGTACTTTGCTACCAGCTGCCTAAAGAATCCCATAAATTATATATTTAATTCTGTTGTTTATAAAGTTGTATTAAAAAAATACAAAATTGTTAAGACTTGTTCTCCACATTAAATGGAATTTTGTATTTCAGAGCATAAGAGATGGACATATGAAATTTTCTTTACCTCTCTTGGGTTTCAGCCAGCTTCATCTAATTTCACTACATTTCCTTTACTGGAACCTAATTTTGCCTAAATTTAGGAAGGAGAGCGACAATCAAAAATTAGGAAGGGAAAAAAAGGTATTCGTTTTTGGTTTAACTTGTTTTTCTTTGCAGTTGCTACTTAGGAAAAAAAAAAAATACAACCCCAACAATGCACCAGCCTAATGGCCTCTTTTCTTAATAGAAATTGCATAAAGCAGACAACTGACGCAAATTTCCCAAAACAAGATATTGAGAACATCTCTTTTGTCACAAATGACTGCATCTTCAGAGAAAAAATTAGTTTGAAAATTTCTTTGTTTATTGCTTCTTCTGAACTCACCATGAGTGAAATAATATGAACTGTGGAAGTTTTCTCTGTGCATATGAGAGCACCACATCAGGAAGCATACAGTCACCAAGCAAATCACTTTAGTAGTCTTTAGACTACCAGAACAGACAGCCTCATTCCTTGATGTAGATAAGAAATGAACTGTGATTATGTAAGAGACCACTGAATGTATTTTTAATTCAGGGATACAAGGCTAGACATCTCAGATTATACTGCTGAATGACAATGATTTACTTAAAAGGGTTTATTATTCCATCATTCACATGTACTATGGCAAGCAACTAACATAAAAAAAATTGTGAGTGTACTAAGAAAATATAAATGCTGGTTCATTTAGTTAACCCTATGGGAAACTACTTAGTTAGATTTTTTTCTTCTTAAATACTTATTTTACAATAAAATTCACTACAATGTGAAATACCTCTAAATAGCCTTCAAGTTCTGTTTTAGAAAATAAATCCATCTTCTATACCATGTGCATTTTTAGATAACTGGAGAGTGTTTTACTAGGATTATAAGAAAAATCCATGGAGTGCTCCATAAACGTTGCTATTTGGGCTCAGTGCACCTGTGTAGTGGAATGAAGTGTGGTCATCTATGCACCTGCTTAGCTACAAAGTTCTCTCCAGCTCTGCACTATTCTTTACCACGTCTAATCCTCCCCCTTTACTACCACTCCCTGAGCCTCCCATAAACAAATACAAACCTTTAGATAAGCATGAAATTAGAGATATTCACTAGTTAAAATTAGTCTTTAAGGTTCAATTAATAAAAAGTCCAAGGTATTAAAAGGCTGTATAACTTCAACATACAAACTAAATCTAGACTTCTGTTGATCATAGTTCACAAATATCCAGAGGTTAGTCCCCAGATGAAGGGAACTGTAAAGGAATGGAGTGAGAAAGGCTTACCTGGTGTTCTTTCAGCCCCCTGAAATAAGTCCCTAAGTTACTTTCTGTAGACATACATGTTTAAAGGTTTTGAGAAGGCTAAGTAAAATTTCCCACAAGCGTTTACTAATGCTGCATAATAACTATTCAAACTCAGTCTGAAAACTAACAGATCTTACAAAAATTGAACTTTACGCTGTTATCAGCTGCTTTCAAATTAATTCATGGTCTGACTTATCAATTCTAATAGCAATGTTGTCACCTGTAACTTACCGTACAACACAAAAATTCATCATACAAGATAACTAGTTTCTATACCCAAACTTCTCAGAAGAAAATAAAAAAAATCTTGAAAGGATGCTGATTAAGGCAGAGCCTTCTTGCATGAAAGATAAACTAGTAAGGAAGATACAGAAGTGAAGACAGACCTTTGCTTTTGTAGCTTATGACACTATCAGAAATACAACTGGTCAATAGTCTTTATCAGTCAGCAGATATATTTAGATCAAAGAAGTTCAGCAGATCCCCTGCTCCCCAGTCACAAGCATCCTTTAAGCCTTGTGTCATTATTTCTCTTTTGCATTTTTCTGAGCAGCAGAGCATCATCCTAACACATTTTCTGTAATAATTTCAAAAATTTAAATCACCACACACACACCCCATGCCATGGCATAAGAATGGTCATCAGGTCCTAAAAATCTAAACTTCCCAGGAACTGTGTATACTGCATTGATTTTCCATTCTTGTATGAGTGCATAATTGTATAACACAAGATTGGAAAAAGATTTAAAGTTCATTATTCTCTCAAAATATCATTTTAATTTTAATTCTGCAAAGTGGTTACAAGAACATCAAACTGACTCATAATTACATCATTCCTGGAAACAAGCCCTTTAGACATAATACTTGCTGGAATTAAAATAACAATACAGCTGATCCATGGAAACAATATATGTAAAGTAGCCATAGTCAGAAGTAGTTTGGAGTCTGAGCCGGACAATTCTAATTAGTATGCACTGCTAAAATAGGGTCAAATAAGAGCAGCACATTAAAGAAGTAAATTGTCTGTCCAAAACAATAACAGAAATTAAGTCATGTTAAAATAATAAATGCTGTATCCAGAAGCTAATATTGTCACTACAAAACAGAATATTACAGTAAGCAAGCTTAGAGGATGTTGTATTGCTGAAGTATATTCTAGGAAGATATATTGTATAATGCTTGAAAGAAAATATTAAAGCTAGCACATCGTAAGAGATGAGTGATGCTTGTCTGACAAAGACAAGGTCAAACTTGAATAAAGCTTGGTTGACAGGAGAAATAGAAGAATTGCTGCTAGCACTTTACTAGCAGTGATGTAGAAAAATTACTAGCGGATGCACTGAGAACCAAAACAGGAGGTCATCTTCGTGAAGATAAAACTGCATTTCTATGTTTATTTATAAACTAGTCTGCAAATCTGAAACAAGAGGACATGCTTTAAAAACATCTCTGGTGTTTAGAAATTGAGTCCTGTTAGGCTTCCAATGGCTCGTTTCCTATTGTCTTTCAACAGTTACTAAATACCTCTAAAATAATAAATTATTGACTATAAAGAGAACTATTTGATTATAGAATGTGATATGATACTACATCTTCTCAATTTTTGGTGGTCTCAAAAAACTACAGGTTTTTTTTGGTTTTTTTTCAAGATGTATAATAAATCTCAGTATTATATACACAGAATGCATTTTTTAAATAGTTTGTAGGTACTTTGTTACCAGCTGCCTAAAGAATCCCGTCAGTTGTATGTTTAATATAGTTCTTTATAAAGTAATATTGAAAAAAATACAAAATTGTCGAGACTGTTCCTCCACATTAAATGGATTTTGTATTTCAGACAAACAAAAAACTTCAGTTTTCCAGGCTTCCTTGACAGCCTCCAGTTTGTCAGAATGATGGTAGGGATTCAAATGCAGAGTGCATTTTAAGCATTCTGTTCTGACCCCAGAACACATAAGAGTGGTAAATCATACCTTATCCATACAGGATAAAGAGGCATATTTTCTCTTTTGATACAAATTGTAACAGTAAATGGAACCAAGTAATTAATTATAGGCTATGAAAGCAAACAGATAATTGCAAGTCTTCCCATATCACATCACCACAAAATATTTGACTTGGTCTTATCATGGTGTATATCACAGTCTTACTTGCAAGCTTAACTCCCATTGTGTTTTTCCAAAAATTGATTTTCATGAAATTCCCTATGAAAGCAAGATAACTACATTAAAGTTGAAATTGGTAGAAAATAAGTATACACTTATATTGTGATATTCGGGAGTAATTCTTTTGGCAGAATTATCATGTAGGGTATCAAACCATATGATACAGGTTGATTTCATCAATGTTCTCAGCTAGTTGGAAGAACAGAATTTCACACAGTCTGCAGAAGACACCAGTCTGGAATAGGCTGCAAATATATGAAAGGATGGTGTTAGAAGTCAAAGTTCTTCACTTATTACTGAATTCACTTCATTGCCTTACCACTACTGTAAAAAATAGTTCTACATTTGGAAGAAAAAAAATGAAAAATGGCAAAAAATTATTACATAGCAGAACAAGGTATACAGCATATCTAAATTAAAAGCATTGTTGATGTAATATTAGTGCAAAAAGACCACTGTCATTCTAGAAAATACGTAAAGTCATCTTTCCAGTTTCTGAAAGTAAACAAATTGAATAGAAAGAAGATGACAGAAGCCAGAACAAGCAGAGATTCATAAAACAATCTGTGAGGACAGACAAAAAGGATTTGGTTTGTTTTGTCTTATTGAGAGATAAAACTAGGGGGGAAGCGACAGTACTTCAAATTCATTAAGGAGTCTAAGAGTAATATTTTTTTTTCCTCCATTGCTTATAATGTCAGTTAGATATTAGATGTCAAAAGAAGGCAAGAAGTATGCTTAGTCACAGTTACAAAATACACAAGTAGCATTTGTGTAGCAAATACTTTAAAGCTCAACATATTTTGTTTTGTAATATCATTACCTTTCGTTTTAACCGAAACAACTCAAAAAGTCTCAAAATAATTCTCAAAGTAGAGACTGATCTTAAAAAAAACATGTAAAAAATAGTTATTTTCCCCACTCTTAGCTTTTATGCTACAGGTAGAAACAAAATCAAATTACAAACTGTTTGTTTCAGCTCTGCTTGAAAGCAATAAGTTGGAATAACTTACATAAACACCAAAGAGATGCACAGATGTTAAGAGCTAGACTGATGCACTGGAATTCAAAGTATAACTTTAGGTTCCGTTGGACTTTTTCTGCCTGACAGGACATTCAGAAATCCTTCTGAATTCCACAATCCCTTTTCAGAGTTAATAGAAATAAGCATGTCTCCTTTATTTTTTCATAAAAGAAAATTTCAACCATCATGCCTTTTACAGTTCCCAAACAAAATTCCGCTACTCAATGTTTGCGGTATAGGTGCAGATAATAATCAACTCTATCCTGTTTGTGCTAAATAGAAGGGGAAGGTTAAGATTTAAAAAATGCTTTAGTTCTTACTCATCCATTTTACACATATTCTTCTCTCCTGGTTTATTTTAGATGTGATAAGGAGTTCATCCATATTCCATCTCGGTATATATGCAGCTGATGGACAAGAATTTCTTTAATGAGGCTGCAATTACACTAATGATACCTAGAGCTATACATAGTTTATGAATCTGTGATATCATTGACAAATCACTTGCTGCTGTTTGGCTTCTGATCAGGAAACCTCAGATCTCAAACAGAAGAATCAGTGTCAAAAAGATATTTTGCCACATCACATCTCTGAGATTCCAGTGTAACACAAACAAGCCCAACTAGTTTCAGTAGTCAACACCAGAGAAGCTATATCAGAAGCGTATTAGTCAGCAGCTTGCTTTTTACCATTACTAGTTTAGTGAAAACAGATTACTGTCTTTCCTGTGCTCAACAGAGTTTCCTTTTTTTAATTTTTTTTTAAATCTACTTAACTTGAAGCTTTTAATACAACCTATTCTTTATCATAGTATCAGGACATTTTTAAACAACTCTATTATCAACACATGGGCTGCCTGGAAAAACTTCTCTTTACAAAGGTTTTAATAGGAAATGAATAAAATTTCCAGTGGAGTGAATAATAGTTTTATGCGAGGCAAGTACAAAAGAAATCTCAACCAAAAATGGTGCAGGTGTCTGTGTAAGCATGTATCTGTGGTTTTTGTTATAATTACTTCTATGTTAATCAATCCTGTCTTTATTTTCAGGTTTACTAAGACTTCTGATCTTAAAATATCTTAAGAACACCTTCTCTCGGAATGTCTTAAAATATCTTAAGAATCACTTTCTTCTCAAGGAAGCAAATCTCATGGTTGATAAAGTTTCATCAGTTTGAACAATCATTTTGCATCAGCAGGAACTGAACAAGTTTCAGATATTTTCTCCTATTTAGCGTCCCAGAAAGACACAACTGTGTAGGTGCACCACTGATCACCTGGAAAATGTGCATGAAGAAAAGGTCTTGCGCCCATCCCATGAAAGTAGTCAGAATTTCCTTTTGGCAGCAAAACAGAGGATCTTTTCAGTTTCACGCTTTATTGTAATATTCTACTTCCCCGGTAAATCAAAAGAAGATTTAAGCATATTTATGAACTCATGTTTTCCAAATCATTACATTTTTTAAGTGCACATCTAGATATTTTTCAGGCAGTTGCTTTAACAAAATTTCTTTTATCCTGAAGCTGCATTATAAAACGATGCAGTGTTATTTCTACTTCTAAAACATTGTAATCTAAAGGAAAGGCTTAAATATTTTAGAAATAAAAATAAAAAATCTATCCTAGTCTTGGTGATAAAATATTGATTTGCATTCATTTCAACAGCCGAACCAGTAGAAATAAGTCCTTGGAACTGACATTTACACTCAGGTTTCCTCTTAGCCCTAGCAATTTATTTTAAATCCTTTTAAACACAAAAAGAGCAGGCAAATTGCACGAATATATCAATCTATTAATTATTTCTAAAGTCAGTGAAAATCGTGTTACACAGTTTTCTGTTCTGGTAAGGAGCAGTACAGACCTTTTAACCAGCAGTTTTAATGAATTGCTTTTCCTAAAGAAGGAATTCATTCTTGAAACAGAAGTGTTTTGAGGTGGTTTTTTTTGTTTGTTTGTTTTTAATAAACAGCCAAAATCTGGATTATTTCTGCTAACCCTTATTGATTAAAGATATGGGATATGGAAGGATTTTTTGTTTTGGTGTTTTTTTGTCAGAGGCAGAGAGGATGGGAGAGGATGGGAGGTTTGGCAGTTATGTGTGTTTTGTTGGGGTTTTCTGGTTTGATTTTGGATTTTTTTTTTTTCTGATTAAAGAACAGGTGTAGCTATTCTAGCAAAAGGGCTAACACTAGTTTTTTTTTGTATTATCAGAACTGTTACACAAACAGTTCCCCAAAGGACAGAAGAGAAGCAAGAAGGGAAGGGTATAATGACTTACACCCGACACTAGAGTGAAATCAGTGGCAAGAAAATAAAAATGCATAGACACTTGAGTACATGAAACACAAGCATATGGAAGAGATACTCAGTCAAATCAAATACTGATTCATTTGCAACATCTCAACTGAATTCATGGAGTTGTTAATCATTTTTTAGAACTATTTTATTTTCTGTAATATTACTGGAAGATTTCCAGAGTGTGCACACACACATATATATGTGAAAAGTTATATCCTAGAATTTTAATTAAATTTAATTAAGCACATTAAGGAATAAATTGTATTTATCAATTACTGTATTTATCAATTCCTACCCACATCATCTGAAAATGTTTTTAGTTTCCCCCCACTTCAGGCTCTTACCCCACAAAGAAATAGATGAAGATATCCATCATTTTGTTTACCTGACCAAAAGGCAGGCACAAACATGAAGTCAGGAAAGAAAAAAAGAAGAGACAGTTGGAAAAACTGGGTTATTAAATTTTGTAGTCCACTGACGCCTCCAATACAGCACCAAAACAAATACAGTAACTTGCAATAGATTTGTTTCCTCAGTACCAAACATCTATTCAAGTGTATGGCAAGAGTATCTGTTTCTTTCCCAGCCTGGTTACACAATACACCTGTTTCATTGTCACCATCTTCTGATGTGAATATAGAAGGGAATTTACAGAGATATAATGTGTCTGTAATCTACTTGTTTACATTATTTACATATGAAGAGCAACAGATGAGTCAACATTTGTTGAAAAGTAATATGCCCCCAAATTGAGCACTTTGTATCTCGTACATGTGAATATGTACTTAAAAAAAAAAAAACAAACCCAAAACACATTGCAGATCACCTGTATGAGCCATGCATCATGCAGTCAGCCCTTACATCAATTAAGTCTCTTGTCACTCCAGGTTAAAAAAAAAAAACACAACAAAAAACAAACAAATGAAAACATTCCCCAACAACAAACAAACAATTAGGGATATGGTAGGATACAAACAAAACCTTGTATAACTGAATACTGCAGTTTCAATATTTTGAAACACAACAGAAAATTCTGGGGCTTGGTATTGCTGTTAGCTTTTTAACTAAAAGTGTTTAAAGCCGTATCAACTTAAAGCTGCATTAGTTCAAAACAGATTGTTTAGATTTAATTACACCTAAGCTTTCAGTAGTGCTACTACGCCATTATTCATTAAAGGATCAGTATAGCTTACATTTAAACTTAAATTTGTACTTAATTTTTAAACAACAGAATACTTGTAGGAATAATGTCGTAATGGCATCAGAGAAGTTTTACAGATTTCAAAGATTTCCCCCAAGACGACAACCTGTTACTTGTGTTATGACAAAAGCAGACTAATTAATACATGGAAAGGATCCTCTTTTATACAGAGATTGCAGTACATGAAAGTGTTTTTGAGTTCATGTATTTGAACACGTTCTTGTACGAACAAGAGTGGAATTAGCTGTTACTACTGGGCAGTGAAGGAATTAGCAGCTCAGTTTGATATAACACATGAAAATATACACATTCCACTTTTAGTAATTCCTGTAGTATTTTATACATTAAATTAGAATTCTGCCATCTGACTAGACATCCTTCCCTTACCCAATCTGCACCAACAGCCTAAGAAGGAACTTTACTTTTAAGGAAAAATCCTGCAAACTCAAACACAATTCACTATTTTAATCAGTCAACATAGTTCACAGAATCACTAAGGTTGGAAGGAACCTCTACAGATCATCTGGTCCACCCCTCCCGCCAAGGCAGGGCCACCTACTGCAGGTTACACAAGAACGTGTCCAGGCAGGTTTTGAATGTCTCCAGAGAGGAAGAAGCCACAACCTCCCTGGGCAGCCTGTTCCAGGGATCTGCCACCCTCAAAATAAAGTTTTTCCTCATGTTGAGGTGAAACTTCTTGTGTTTTAGTTTATGACCGCTGCTCCTCATCCTGTTGCTGTGCACTACTGAAAAGAGTCTGGCACCACCCTCCTGGCACTTGCCTTTGAGATATTTATATGCATTCATGAGATCCCTCTCGGTCTTCTCTTCTCCAGACTAAACAGGCTCAGCTCCCACAATCTCTCCTCATAAGAAAGATGCTCCAACCCCCTGATCATTCTTCTGGCCCTCCGCTGGACACTTTCCAGTAGCTCCTTGTCTGTCTTATACTGAGGAGTCCAGAACGGAACACTCCAGATGTGGCCTCACCAGTGTCGACTAGAGGGTGAGGATCACCTCAAGCAATTAAGAAATAAAATGAGATACAACTTTACTTTTCATTTCTCTTTCTATGAACAGTAATCCATTCTTAAAGCTAACTTCCCAACAGAGCTAATGTAGACTGATTGTAGGAGAAAGCTTTCATATTTTAAAGCAATTTATCTTTTAACAGGTTTATTTCCCCGTTACAGTCACCACCAACCAACATGCAGTTTCTGTAACAAGGCAATGGTTTTATTTATCCTGTTTCCACCTGAATAGCCATAAAATGACCGATTCATTCACTAAACAATACCAGATCAATTGATTTTCATCTGGGCCACAGTACTGATCTTTCCAAGTTCAAATCTAAGATATATAGTCACATAACAATACTGGCATAATACAATTAACTATAGTTATTAGTTACTAGTAACTGTAAACCTCTACAAGTGTATCAAAATCAAACATGATGGAGGTAAGATACAAATGAAACAAAAGGCTGAGTACCACAAGGCAAGGTTAAATTAACTTCTAAAGCCTATAATCTTTGGGAAAATACAGCTGACTCTGGCAGTTGAAGCAAATAGCTATTACAAAAAGGCTAGAAAAGATGTCAAAATAAGAAAATATATACTTGTTTCAAAAGACAAAGTTTGAATAGACAGAGTTTGAAATAAGCATTAATAATATACTTATTATGCTGACAGCTTTTCTTAATGTGGAACCAAATAACGATCACACTGCAAGGCAAGTACATTACTGGTTCCTCTGGTTTCAAATCTTAGCATCACATTTTCTTCTTCAGACATATACAAAATAAAGTTGTATTTATACTGTTCTCCAAGTTCTGTTCTTCAGTCAAGCACCACAAAACATAATAAAACTCCTTCCTATAAAAAACAGAACCCCCACTCTCATCCCTGGCCTGTGTAATCTGACTTGCTACTCTATGTATGTATAGAGTAAGATGAGTTCACACATCTTGGCACCATAAGCAATGTAAGCAGAAAATTCAGAACAATGGATTTTTAAAATCTGACCAGTCACCAAACAATCAGTAAAATCTTCATCAACTAGATCAAGAAGATATTGCTCATAAACTACCATACATAGAAAGAGTCTATTATTAGTAACAGAAACTCAGAAGAATGCAAGCAATTCTGGAAGCTTATCCAGAGTGATAACTTTACCAGGAGCGACAATTATGCTTATTCTAAGGCACCTATAGAAGATAGCAAGATAGAGATGGAATGAAAGAAGCCACTAGGGAAACAGAAAGCTAGAAAAATAACACGTGAGGACTGGAACAATAAATAAAAGGTTAAGAGTTGTTCTTGATTACACTGTAAAAAGAAATAAACCCCTGGCTAGCATTTCACCGATATTTTTCTAAAAAAACCATCAAGCCTTCCATGCATCATCACAATGCCCCTATGTCCTTACAGATCTTTAAACCTGAAGATTACTCATGTACCGCTTACATCTCCTCTCATCCATATACCCTATTACTTTGATTCCACTGTGTATCTGAAGCCATGCTGTAATAAATAATATATAAGAAATAAGCCCATAGTGTATTTTTTTTCTCTCCAGCTAGATACAGAGAATAGAACTATCTGATAGGGCTCTCATGCACTAATAAATTATTTATGAACCAAAGTTTCAATGACCTTACCTCCTATATTATTAGAATTAAAATAATACCATTCTAAACCTTTTTTTTTTTTTTTTTTGTACTAAATTGGAGAAACAATGCTACTGTGACTATCTGGCTGTATCTCTGGCTGGCCAGACTGCTGCCTACCAGCTCCTGCCTACATGGAGATATGAAACAATTAATTAAACAATAGGTTATGTTTTGGCTATATAATGAAGATTCGTTTAAGGAACTTGCTCTACAACTAGCATTTTTACATCCACAAACAATAAATCAGAAGTTGACTGTGAATCACAGAGGTAAGAGAGTAAAAAACTCCAACTGATTCATAAAAGTAAACCCTAGATCAGCTATTAATCACCCTTCTTTAAAGTTACTACTGCTTCTGCAAATAGTAAAAGAAAGATATAACACCCCAAACTACTATTTACTTAAATTACAAAAGTATTGTCTGTACATGAATCCACAGCAAACAAAAGGGGGCAGATTGTGCAAATTGAGAGACTACAAAATGTACATTTTGTATGCTTTGTAACACATTTTCACAAACTAGCCTTGGTGTCAGTTGGCTTATCTGTAAATGTAGTATAAGAAATGCTTCAGTAATTCAGAACAAAAAAATGTCAGTAGACTAAGAGACTTGAAAGAGGTCTTTCACCCGCTGTGTTAAAAGAGTAAATACATTTAATTCATAGAACTGACTGCATGAAATATAACACTGAAGTTAGCTCTCGTTTTCTAACAATCTATTATCTAATAGTAGATAACAGCCTGTTATCTAATAATGTATACAAATGCACAGACTTTAAATAGCGGAGACAGTCTGCATTTCAAGATTTTGGGTGTTCCCAAATTACATCCTCATACCTCTATATTCCTATTGTACAACAATAACTAGCTAAAATGACTGTGGCCCCCCTCTCCATGCCTCAAAATCATGAAAAAATCTTGAAAATACTATTGCTAGCTGTTTCTTTCTACATACATCATCTGGTGTCTAACACAGTACTGTAGAAAAATATCTGCAAAAAGCAAACCTACAATCTAGTGTGATTATTTGAATGTAGAAATAGAATTTCAAATAAACTTTCATATTAGCAATATTTAATTGCTTGTGTAACATATGTTCAACTTGGCTATACGTTTATTTTAAAAGCAGTCCATGTATAAAACAGATTTTATAGTAGCTCAAGCTGTGGATGCTCATTAGTACTAAACACAATCTTTGGCTAAAGGCACAATTTTTCATCTTTAAAATTAATGGATCGGGTGATTATTTTTTTGACAGCAGATAAAGAAAGCAAAGATTCAGTCAAGGTGACAATTACCACCTGGCTAGCTATGGTAATTACATGCTCCTAATTAAACGCACATGCAATATTATAGCATGTGCACTGTAATAAGCATTATAGTGTATGTTAATATTGAAAGTCCCCATATTTGTGTATTACTAGAGATATTACAAGTAATGTATATGACTGTGTGCTTTGAAGTCTGTTAACACAGGAGATAATGAATAAATCTGTGTCAACACCTTCTGTGATTCAAGGTCTTTTCTACCACCCTTACATACAGTGATGTTACCATTTACACCTCTTTTTCCTCCACACCCTTCTCCCTTTTTTGGGGACTGACTACTTCTTTGAGAGCTTACTAGGAGTACAACTAAGAACAGAATTAAAATCAGTTTAGATTTGCACTCTCACAAGTACTTAACAAGTTATAGGTTACATACAGGATGCAGAACACTGCTCTTCAGAATGAATATAGAACAAACCATGCCTTGAAAACTGTTAAAGCACTGTAATATCTGAACAGTATGGATTACTCCTGTGAATACAATGATAAAACTATAAGAAAAACAAGAACAGTGTACCACTTAGTTCTTTTTGTAGGATAGAAGTCTTATGAAATTTAATTTTCAAGATTGAAATTCAAAGCAATATAATTGCTTACTAAACATGTTCAGGAAATTCCTTCAAAACAAACTTGTAAAATTTTAGCCTCTTACCTTCCATGGGACTAGTTCACCCTATGAACAAAACCAGACATAAGCAGAATTTTTGTCACCAAATTCAATGAAAGCAGAACCAGGTATCATCCAGAAATTCATGTCCAACTCTAGTAAGAACAATTACTTAAAAGACAATAATAAAACGTTATTACCTCCAGCAAGGATCTTCTCTTCCCTCATTTGTTTCTTGTATGCTTTTAAAGCCGCTTCCTTAAATGATGGTCGTATCCTTTTTTTCTTTGGCGTTTCAATAACTATCTCTGGAACATTCTGATTTTCATCTTCCCGTACTTCTATGTCAGCAGCCATGTCACTTTCAACTTGCAATATCTCTTCACTGACCACACTGTCAAACTGTGTGTCATATTGCTCCCCTGGTAGTACTGCATATGGAGTATCATACGAAGGCTGCTCCGGTTCATATTCTTGGACCTGCTCACTAGTTTCACTACTGTTAGTTCTGTTTTCTAGTTTAGCAAGGACTTGTTCCATTACTTCTACATAGTCTGTTTCATTCTCACCAGGTGGTTCAATTAAGTCTTCCTCATACCCTGCTTTGTAGCAATAAGGCTCAGCATAAACATCAGAGTCGAGTGTTGTACTCGATTCATTTGCAGTAGACTGGGATAAAGTTCTAAACCTTCCCATGAAAGATGATCCACTGTCTTCATACCCACTTAAACTTTGTGTACTTTTATTCCAGACTACTTCTAAAGCTGACTTAGCTCGTTGAAGTGTAGATCCAAATTTAGGAAAGCTGAAAGTCTTATCAGAAAGATCTATGCTTAATCGGCTATGCCATGATTTAGGGGCTGTTTCTTCCGAGTCGTCGCTTTGTAGTTCACTCTGACTTCGGTACATCATAGGCAATCTGTTTTGATTCTGATAAGAGGAGATAGAATTTGTTTCCTGATAATCATCATATTGAGCAGTCCACTGACTTTGTGATTCGCTATCAAGGCCTGGACATGATGGAGAAGTACCATCAAGAGTAAAATCATAGCTTTCAGTATCATACTGGAGGTCAGAATTTTGGCACTTTCCAAAATCTGTCTGTTGATCTGAAGGGCTGCTCATATCATACACAAAAACTTCCTGTGCAGATGAGTCTAGGCCCAAATTTGCCCCTTGTTCCAACTGATTCCAGTCTTTCCATGGGGAAAGATCATCATGTAAAGAAAGCTGAGAATCACTATAGTGGCTTCTGTCTCCCGTTGCACATATTCCATTGCTTAGACCACTGTCAACAGTTTCTATGTTCTCCACGTCATTTTGCTCTGGATACTGTTGCATATTTTGGACAAAAGTCTGCTCCTGAGAACTGCCATACCAGTTTGTAGAATCATCTTGCCTTCTCTGCCAGAGTTCTCGATCAGAGGAAGACAATAATGAACTGCCATTTGTTCTGCTAAAATACTGATTTTCTGAAAAATCCTCAGAGTAAGACTGACACAATTTTGAGAAATCCGACTCCGAACGGCTAAGCTTTGGGGTCGCAAAATCATTGTGTAAATGCCATAGAGGAGTCACGTCTGAATAATAGGTCTTTGACTCTTTTTCCATGTTGTCAAATTCTGGTGACTGACTGTCATAATTTCTTCTGTTTGAAAAGGTGTTATTGTCAGCAGTTCTATTAAGGTCTTTGGTATCTGGGGACTCAATACTCCCCTTTGTAGTGCTTGTTTTTATCTGAAATGCGGATTTGGATATCCTTGCATAACTGTTCTTATTTATATCTGATTCCAAGTCTTTATCACTGTCAGGTGACTCCCAGTCATGCATTTTAGTTTTTGTATCCACAGTTAAAAGCTTCATATCCATACTCTCATATGTCTGAGAGGAAGGTAATCCTCTTTCTCTTCTGTCTTTTATGTCATGGGAAAATATGTCTGTAGAAATTCCAATGCCAGTTCCCTTAAGTTTATATGACTTTTTTAAAATCAAATCTCTCTGCTGTGAGGACTCAAAGTAAACAAGAATGGGTCTTGGCTTTGCATTTGGACAGTCCCTCTGTTGCCCCAGTCTTTGGGCAAACTCAATTTTAATAGTGCTTTGTGCCTCTGAGAATCCCATTTTACCTATTAATATTTTGTAAACTATACTTTCAGTTTTTTCAAGCCTCTCTTCAGGCACATTTAGAAACCTAAGGCTTGCTTTGTTTCCTGGATGGCCCACCAGCTTAATGTAGTCATGTATGTCCCGAGTTTCTCTTCTGGACTGCACAAATCCAGTTCGCAATTGTTCAATTTCATTTTGTACAACTTCTACGCTACTTGAAATTTCATCAATTGATTGTTTCAGAGCATTAACATGCCCTCTTAATTCAGACAGTTCTGTTTCAATTTGACTTATTCCCTGAAGCTCTTTAAAGATCATTTCCATAACATCATGGGTTTGGCTAATACAGCCTGTTGAACTAAAGCCAGGTTCAAAAGTATTTGATTTCTGGTGACGGCCAGTTCTGTCTAGAGATTTACTTCTTAAGCCCCATGTTTTCTTCCACGTACTTAGTTCTGAGTCAGATGAGACACATTCTTGGCTCTTCTTCCATTTCCTTAGTTTTCGTAAAGCTCCCAGCTTCAGTGTGTGTAAAGTGCGTTCTCCATCTGAACTTCCATCAGATGGTGCCAGGCTGCTTAAGCTTTTTCTGTTGCGTCTCACAGGCATTGTGTGTGATAAGTATTCGTTTTTCTTGCTGCTACTTTTTCCTTCACTTAGCGACTCAGAATATGAACTATCATTTGAAGACAGATCTTGAACTATATCTTCATTATTACTGTTTCTTACAAAAATATGCTTTTGCAGTCCATTAGCAATAGCAACTCTGTAACTGAATGTTGGAGAAAGTGAAAATTCTCTATTACTTTCCTCTTCCTCAGTTGACAAGTTACGAGCAGATGGACACTTGGCAATCTTTTTCACAGTGCTTTTTAAAGTATTTGAAAATTTTGGATTCTTTGTTTGTCCAATCTGAGTTAAGTCTTGTTCCTTTTTGCTCTGACAACTCTCTTTCCTTTTTGTACTATTTCCCGATTTCTTTGTAAACATTCCTTTGCAAAGCTTATATATGTAAGATGAGATCAGGCTTTTTAAGAGGGCAGAAACCATGGAGTGTAATTTATATTAAGCTGTCTCCATAAAACACAATTTTTGACCCAGACAAGTGTTTGTATCTCCAACAGGATCATCAGGAAATATTTCATCCATGGAGACTAAAAAATGCTCTGATGCTCTGGCATCATTTGACAGGAAAAAAAAAAAAAAAAAAATTAAAAATCTGCTTGTTTGAAACCAAATCCTGGAGGGTTTTTGTACATCTTGTGAAATCTCACTCTGTCGCACATGGCTTCTTGAAGTGTCTAGAAAGGAGGGAATGATGTTACAATGGCTACCAAGCAAACTTATCATTCAATAATACCAGCGTTGGTTTAAGGGGGTTACAATTTAAACACAAAGGACTTATTTATCTATACTTTCCCCATAATTGTGTGAATAGAATTTTTCATAAACAATTGAAGCTGAAAGCAGGTCTAGGCAAATCTTTTTAACATAAATGAATAAGCTATACGTATTTACAGGCTTCTTTGTCCAGTTCAATTCTCCAACTTTTAACTGAGATATTTGGTATTAACACCATCTGCTTTTTTTTGAGGGTAATGACATTTCAACTTAGATCCAAATGATACAATGCAGTGGTCAAAAAATCGACAGGGGAATGAGTTGCTACAAGCTGGTAAAATAGAATTTCTAAAGTGTCTCTTGGTTCACCTTTTGGAGCAAGGTTGGATTCTGATAAAAATCAGTATTGTATTCATGAAGTACTATTCTATCTTGAAATAGAATTATGCACATGACTGTGGTTTGCAAAGTAGATGCTTTCTTTTTAGAGGAGATTTTAACACATGTGATGGTAAGCCAGGACTTAAAATGGACATACCTTCTTGGTTTCTCTTCTTTAGGAAAAAACAGAAAACCATAATGACAACTGACGGAACGTTCTCATCAAGCTTACTAAGTTTTACATTGTTCCGCTCACAGAAAAAAACCAAAAGCAAACCACAAAATCACACAAAATGAGAGCAAGTGGGAGAACAAATATGATTTGTGAGTCTCAGCACAAAAACAGGTGGCATTACAACAAGAAAGCAATTTCATCTAAAATATGGAAGAAGACGAAGGAAAGATTTCATGAGGTATGTGGAAGCTTCTATCCCATAAAATAAAAGCTTGCATTCCATAGAAATGTAGTCAATGCGTTTTAAACATATAAAGGTACTTTTTTGTATAGCATATCATTCACCTCCCAGTCTCACAGCTGCAGAATAAAAATGAAACAAATAGCTCAGAAAAATCCAAGAATTAGTTCTTAAAATGGCCATTCCTAAATCAGCTAAAAATTCTTTGGCAGAATAAGCAGTTTATTCAGATCCACAGTATATTAAAGGTTAAAATTTGTTCTGTAGTGTCTTAAGGGTAAAACTGCCCTGCCTATACGCAAACAGCATGGCACCGTATGAAACATTATGGCCTGCTCAACCACCTCAACATCTCATCTTTTCATTACACAGTTTGTCTTCAATGACCTTACTATCATACTCATGGTCAATAATAAACATTAACTACTGATTCATACTGCAGCAGCAAAATGCACTATGTTGAAAAGAACCCAAGCAAAGCTGTTAAAAGCCTGGATGACTTCTGGAATCATGGAAGAGAGGATGTAAACAGACTCATTTCTTTCCCAGTTATAACAAAATTGGGATGCAGCCAAGAGGAAGCAGAACAAGCACAGGCAACATTCTTCATCCTTCCCAAAGTTGCTGCCTGTTATTTATAAAAAGCGAAATACCTGTGGAACATGAATCAAATTTTTAACATATCAGCATAGCTTTTGTGACTTCTTTTTCTTCCAGGCTTATGCCTGAAGTCAGAGTATTGAGAGAATCAAGAGCAAGCAATGTTGGGAAGCAAAAGAATGCTCAGTGAGACTGAATGCAATTTTCAAGGCATGCAAACAGAATTTCTCAGAATATTACAAAGCTCTCACTAGAGCCAAGGCTGCCTTGTTTTCACATATTATTAATAGAGCAAGGAACCATCCTGGGACATTTTTCAGTATCAAAGGCATGTTTCTAGACTTAGAAACACTTGTTAACCATTCAGCTGTTACACTGCATGTTTGTAACCATTTATTGAACAAGATTTGAAGTGTGACTACCTGACTCTTCTGCTCACACAATCACAGCTTTTTAAGAGTCCTCTTATCTAAACTTCACTCAGATGACTTGGACATTCTTGTCATTTAAAAGACTTCAAATCACCAATGCATGAACAAGCTAGAAGGCTTTTTACTGGCTTAGTCTACAAAACATCAAGAAATAGTGAAGTTATCACTGGAATCTGGAATATTTCCATTAAAAGGTGTAATTCTTCTCTGTAGAACAATCTAGATTTCATGGTCAACAATATATGTTTTTTATCCAATGTCTAACCTATGCTTTGTATCAAAGATAACTGAAAATATTATAAAAAGCTGCAAATTCAGTACTCGATTTATCTAAACCCAGTTTCTGACAATGCCATAGTAAATTAAAAGTTGTACTGTTACAAACACCGACATCTGCTAAATGGAGCAGATTTAATTTCTCTCATGCGAGTTCCATTCCATCTCAGCTATATTAGTCATATGATCTGTTCATCAGTTTGCAGCCTATCATAGCTCCATCAATACCCATTTTAGAAAATTGTATATCTACACATGGAATCAAGTTTGAGCCATTACAGGTCTCATCCATTTCTTTCTGTAAAGATTTGCATAGGGTGGTTCTTAACATTTTAAATCAGTGTAGGTTAAAACTCTAGGAAATAAGGAACAGTACTGAGAAACACATAGGACTATATCCATTATCTCAATGAGCTTCAAGTTGTGATTCAGTGATTTTTCTGGTTTTATCCAGGTCTCCCAATAAACTACCACGACCCCATTTTTTTTTCACCTTGCTTGCTTAATGACTTTAATTAATTTATAAGGTAAAGTTGAACACAGATGGAATATCCCATTTTAAGCATAGAGAATTGAGCTCAACTGTTACAGCAGTGAAGTGTAGGCTTTCTGCTGGATAGTTATAAGGCAGGAAACTGGAAGATGTTAAGGATTGTGAGATTAGAAATAAAATGAACTGTTAATAGGTTCCTTCTGTAAAGAAAAGACACAATAACACTTCCTTCAACTTTTTACCCATAGCAAGTCTGAATATAGACCTTTGACAATCAGCTTGATGGTAAACAGGTAATTTGGATTGATTTCAAGGATACTGTTGACAACAAGGATTGCCAAAATAAAACTTGTCAGCTGGAAGCATCATGTATAAAGGATTTTATTCCAAGTCTAAAACTAATGTGTCAGGTAGAAGGGGGGCGGAGTGGGCTGGGTTAAGTATGATAATGCAAGCAGTGTATTTTAGTTACATGTCTGAATACCAGATCCTCATAGATTCCCGATTTTTCATTTTAATAAACCCAGCCTTCTATTTTTATAAAGAAATGGAAACATCTTAAAATATAATTTCAGTATTTAAAAAAATAGTTAGATCACTGCAGACCTTCTGTTCATATGCTAGTAAATGAAGCTGAACAACCCTCTCTATTCAGAAGTAGCTTTATGGATGCAGAATGTCCCATCAAAAAAAGCAAGAAACATGCAGAACCACAGCCCTGCTTCACCTTTACACTATCTGTCAACTACAAGGGACCTGTGTGCATTGGAAGGGGACAGACAGGGAAGAAGATGAGACTGAAGTGCAGTCTCCCTTTATAAAAAGGCATACAGCAGTTTGTCTTCACAACATCAAGATAGTAGGGAAAACCAGGACAAACCCCGAAAGTCTTTTTTCTGGAGCAATACCATCCTGCATTACTGCCAAAGTAGTCACTACCGCCTATAGGCGGCAACACCTATTTGTGATATGCAAAATGCTTCACAGAAATTAATTAATCACACATGACAAACTAAATGCAAACAATACGCTTCACAGACACAGAAACTGAGGCTAAGAGATGTTCTCCTACTATCAGGAACATAAGGAATACAGAACAGAACAACTAGAATTCACATCTACAGATTTCTCAAGTATGGTCTTCTACAAGTCTAGCAGTCACCTGGGAATAGGGTTATCCTGACGTAACTGTACTTACCATTAGTGCATTTCTGCTGGGCAAAACCTATGCTACTTCTTTTCAGACAGCGTAACTGTGTATACTCCAGACTGTTTCATTAGCTTGCTGTAACAGTAGCATTATACTGACAACCTTCCCAGATGACTTAATACAGAATAACTTAATTTGGAACAATTATATGATCCTTTATACTCTTAGTTTTTCCGGATATTCTTAAACACCAATGTTTTAAATCTGTGTTATTGGTGAGTCTCTATAGGTAAAGAGATATTTATCATTTTACCTTGAGATACGGCTTCTGATACATAGATGACCTGCCTGCAGACCCTAGCAAAGAAAGGGACAACTGCAAGAAAATAGTTCTGCTTTCTCTTTTGGATAATTACTCTTTGTTCCAGAAATTCCTTAGGTTTTCACCAGCAGAATTTTGCCCTATTCTATCATCCCCTCCAACTTTCACATGACAGCATGGAGTGCTATCAGCACTCTCTTTTGACTAAAAGCTATTCCTATTGTCCGTCAGTATCATTTGGAAAGGTCACTGTATCTGCTTATTTACCTGGTGATATTTTCTTTATGGATCCTACTATTAGTGTATCTAACCACCACTAAACATACTGCCTTTCTATTTACAGGGAATGTTACCAATACAACTAACTGGCAAAATACTGCTTCAAACCCCAGTCTAAAGAGACTACCATCTCCTTATTTTCTATCTGTCCTGAAGACCTTGCACATATGCTCATTAAGTACACTATGGAATCCAGTCTGAATATTTAACAGTTATACTGCAAGGCAGTCATTCATAGCTGCTACTTGACTTATCTGTTCTTCCAGCATACAACGTAATCAAGTTTAAAGATAACAGTAGAAGTTGCACTTTGGCTCCCTCTGATTTAGAACAGTGTCTGAAACTGAAGCCATATATATATAACTTGGTACATTAGTGAATTAAAAAAATAAACACCCTTGTTTTGCAATATTTTTTCTTACTTTTTTTGTTACACTATTCTCTGCACCTTTGTATGTATTAGTAATATTTGCATTTCTCTGAAGTCTTGTTACAGCAACTGTAAGGGTAAAGTCGCCAATCAGTTATTTATGAACTACAAATAAAGTTGTTGACATTTAGAACACTATTTCTTTAGAAATAAATGTGTAGAATGTTATTTATATTTACAATGGCCTTGATTAGAACTAAAAAAAAAAAAAAAAAAGAAAAAAGAAATTTTCCAAATATAGTAGATTGATACTTAAATGTAAAAACCTATTGAAAAGATTCCTAAAGTTGAAATGTGCTCCATTTTGGAGAGCAGCTTAGTATAGTGCAGTTGACTATATAACTAAGGGTTAAGAGACTGCAGATGATTTGGAACACAGCTTCAGTATTATTTTACTAAATGTACTAGCCTTTTTATCTTTAAAATTTCCTGTTGTTTCCTAATTTTTTTAATGAAGAAAAAAAAGAGACTGTAGTATATAAAGAAGGTGGCAACAGTGAACCTGGGAGTCCTTTTCCCCTACTTTACAGCTGTGTATATGATTTATGCTGTCCTATATAAACTTATGTTTAGTCAGTCCAGAATCTGCTGAAATAGAGAGAATTCCACTTAACAGTCCATCCCTATTTACATGCAGGTTACAAAAGGAATGGAAAACCTGAAGAGGGAAAAGTTATTTGCTGACAATATAGGGATAATTGTATTACTAAGTCAGTAGCAGGCATATTGTCTTCTAATGTGAGTTAGTCTGTACATGCACACTACTATGTCAGATTACCACAAACACACAAAAAATTTACTGTATAGAGTACAGAATAAATAGAACCTATTTAATGCCTTTAAAAATAGAAAGTATCGACACGCATTTGACCAAATTTTAGCTCTGTCCTTAATTTTGTCTGTTTTCAACAGTTTTCTTTAGAGCATTATATCCTGAAAGCACAAATAATTTAATTTACACCAAAGCATAACACATATGCAGAGGACATATGTACAGTAGACTGAGAGTACATTCAAAGTCTCATATAATATTAACATTTCAAACTTTCCAGCAACTTTAAGGAATCTCTAAAATAATTCCATGAGCAAAAATATATATAAAGAAACCCTCCAATTTTTTTCCAGCTATAGAATTTTAAACCTCTAATTGTACTGGCCTGAGCCTTGGGATGGGCAAATATCTGCCCTGAGTTAGATCCCTTTTGGATAAGAGACTACTATGGAGTCTGTGACCATACCTGCACTACATCACTCTATATAACACATTATTTTGGAGAGCTGTGATTTTTTTTTTGGAGGTGGGGGGGGGGGCGGTAAGGTTTTATACTAAAAAAATTAGAAAAATTATCTGTGAAATGTTTAGATTAAGGGAACAACTTTAAATGGGCAAAATGTTACTTGTATGCACTCTAGATTTCACCCTTCCCCCACTAAAACATTTTAAATATTTTCTAAAATGTGGTTAACTAATAATCCCACTAAATTCTTAGAACACAAAACTATGAAATGGACAGATTTAGATAGAGATCTTTCATGTGATAAACGGTAGCAATCATCTGTGACATTTACATTTGAAAAGTGCCCCAAGCACAAACCACAACTACTGTGACAGCAACATACACTACGATGAGTAGGCACACACAGATAGAAGCCATGCTTGCTAAACACCCGAAATGACATTAATTGATAAGAATGGTAGATGTTAAACATAATTCTAAATTCAAATTAAGTAAAAAAAATTTCCCTTTGTCTGCTCCAATATACTGACAACTATGGAGTGATACTTAAGATTTCTACATGAAAGTAAGAATCTCTCTTTTACACATTGAATGACATAGATGAGAAAAACAAAACCTGTACAAGAACCTCCTTAGATGCCGAAGAATTTTTATGCTTCAGAGCTTCTGTTTCACTGTAGCAGTCTCACAAGGCAAAAGTTAGTATACTACTTCATTCTTTGTAGATTTTCACAACACTACAGTTAAAAGAAAGTTTGGAATTTTTAGTCTTCCCTGATATTTCAATGAATTGGGACATATTCTGAGCTATCAGTCTTCTCCTCCTTGAAACTGTTCTGGAATCCCAGTACTTCACCTGTGACTCCCTAAGTGTTTCCACAGCAATATACAGTCATTATGGTAACGTTGTGCTGACATCACTGCAGGATCAAGAAAATGGTACAGTGATAGAAAACCTTTATAGAAGTCTCTTCAGGTTCTGTAAATTCTTCTGAAAAACCTAATTTGTCTTGCATCATGACTTCATTCTATACAAAACGTCTTTGAGATGACAGTTAACCATAATTTCTATCATAATATCCATTATTAATTTGAGTCAAAGATGTTTTAACCTTAAACACTACTTTTCACTCAATACTTTTAGACTCAACAGCATTCTTTAAATGCTTTTTTCAGTGTGTTGACTTATGTAGTAAGAATGAGCACCAATTTTTACAATACTCTCATGTCAAGTAACCTTAGCTTTTCAATTGCCAAATCACAGTTGTATACTACACTAAATAGAGACACCTATACTATAAAATCACCAACAGCTTCATTCATGAAAAAGGCATTTTATCACCTCCTCTGTGAAAAACGACTACAACTTCATGATCCAAGTTTATTTTCACATTAGAAAGCAGTTAAATAATGTTGCAGCAGTAACTGCTTTCAAGGCACAAGAATTCCTATCAGCCAAGGGTTAACATCGGTATTAAGATGCTGGAACTGACATTAACCCTTTTTGTATCAACATGTTAAAAAAATAAATATCCTACTTAAAACTGGGCTGCATTCAAATCAGGAATGCAACAATGTTTTAAGAGATTTCAGTACTACTGAAGCATCAGATGAGCATTCTTTTTGATGTCTTAAATCTTTTCAACACATTTTACTAGACATGACCATTACAAGACAACTGTTACTGTCCTTAGTTTAAGGGCACATAGCTTTATGTTCTATTTCACTTATTACATACAATCAGTAGTCAGCTGAAAGAAAATATTAAGACAAAAAAATGCAGTAGGTCCTAGGTGACTAAAGGAAGTTGAGAGGTAAAGAATACAGTCACATTTTCATGGCTGTATTTCTCTTAAAGCAAAATGAACCATCAATCTCATATTGAGAAATTAGTTTCAGCTATTGCTATTTGCAATTACTCTGGAATTGCAGAAGGCAAAATACTAATATCTTTTTGAACCTAAAAAAATGGACAAAAAGAATGTATGAAATAGCTATGTGCTATTTTAAGGTCATGAATTGGGGGAGGTATATGATAGAGGGTATTCTAACATGTAGGTTTAGCTGGGGAACAGAATCAAGCATGTATTCTAAGCAAGCTGTCTCTTCAAAAGAAAGCTGCAGGGTGTTCATCTTGAAGATTAATCAAGACCTAGAAATATATAAGCATCTGTAAAGCTCAATTTATTACTAATCCTATCATGGACTAAGAAAAAAGTACTGGCAGATATAAACAAAACATACTATATTTTCACCATGCATTCTTATATGTATATTGTTTATCTTTTCATACCAATTAAAATGTTCCAACTCATTGTGAATTCAAATACTATACTGTCTTACTCAACTTACATTGTGAACTCACCAACATTACAAAAGAAACCCCCTACTTTTTAATGAAGTGTTGATTCTTAAGTCCACAAGCCCAGACAGTTTCATCAACATTAAAGCATTAGAACGTAAATCAGTTACAAATCAATGCATTGCATTAGCTATAACAGTGCGAGGTACATCCAGAATTAAAATCAGGAAAGGAAACAAAGGAAACAAAAATATATGTAGACAAGAGGCAAACATACAAAGAGGATACGTACCTGGATTAAATCCTTCTTAAAAATAAAATACAAATTACATACCACCATCTTTAAAATATTTTCCATTTATGCAGAAATACTGTACACAACTCCATTACTATTCTGCTGTTCCTCCTTCAGCTTTAAAACGGTACAATATAAACATGAGGCTGCTTCTCAGTGATTCAACTCAAGTGCAATCAGGCATGCTGTTAGTCCGCAACAGTATCTGTTCTGAATTCCACCGTATTCCCTAGGCAGCATTAAAGGTTTGTTTTTTCTTTTTTTCTTCCCTCTTCTGTTTTTTTTCTTGCCCCTCCTACAACTTGTGCTAACAGCTAAGAGTAATCATGCTGTTAGCTACTAATTCATTCTACAGCTCTGCTTTATTTCTCTACAATAGCAAAACGGGAGTCAGTATCCTACTCCAGCTCGAATACAACATCAGCATGAGAGAACAGTAATCATCCTGCTGTTTTAGGTGCTGGTAACTTCACCCGTTGCTGTTTTCTCCTGCCGCTTCTGAATGCAGTAGTCGCTGCAATAGCCACAGCCCTTCTGCATGGAAGGCAGCCCCTCTGCTTCACTGATAGAGTAAAATAGGCTTACTGAGAAATCTTGCTCACAGAAACAACACATGCAGCGCATCGTGAGAGCTAGCAGGTGCATCAGTGGCCAGAAGGATAACACTATGAGACAGTATCTCTTGCTTGGTAGGGCCATGTTTTACCTAACCTTTTATTTATCAGTCTGACATGACCCAGAGGAACAATTGTATAGCTATTTCTTTCAGCAGTGCTTTCATCGACATCTGTTTATTTTTGCTAATGAATCTGCTAAATAGATTCGTACCTATTATAATGCCATGATTATTTAAGGATGCTCCAGATAATAAAAAGCATATCACACCGTCTTCCATTAGAAGTATTTCGTATGTTCCCAATTAACACCTAGAGATTAGGATTCAGTCATTTTGCTGGGATTCAAACAGCAGAATTTAGTATTTTTGTGCATGTAGTGAGTAAATTGTCCTGTACAGAATACTATGTTTTTCAAATGTTAAGTGATGTAACAGTGTGTAAAGCCACACTCAGCCCTACATACGTATTGAAGATATATTTAAAACTCCAACACATGAAGAACTATGGGAGTACATCCAGACGGACCATATATAAAGCCATTCTACATAAAAAGTATACACAGAATCTAAGTGTAGAAGTTTCACAAAACGTATACATGCATAAAAACAGAGGTATACTATTAACCCCTTTACTCTCGGGAGATAGCAGCATTAAAATGTCATATAAAACAGTTGTCAGCTAGTAAATTATGTATGTTTCCTGTATAAAATAAACAGGACTTTGGATTTTCTGGTAATAGCTGACACATTTGTAATAGAGAAGCTTGTAATTCAGTCATTACTTCAAAAATACATTAAGGGTGCCTTGAATAAAAGGCAGCACTTAAAAGTATTTAACAGTTTATAGTAATACCTATTTAAAGCTTATCAGTTGTAGCTTTCACTTTCTGCAATCCTTGTACTATTGTTAGTAATGCCATCTAGGGATACAATGCTTTTTAAGTACAATTTATAAATTGAACAGTTCTAGAATAAAACCTCTTACAGTGGTAAAATTAATATTTTGGATTTTTTTTATGTATCATTGTAAAAATCATTATGGACCATTATATTGTTTATCTCCTGCTGAAATGAATGTACCCTATAAATACTCCATTAATTAGATTGATAGTTAAGAACCAGATGAATGAATACTTAATTATTCAAATCTTATTGTAGTTATTAGCCTGCAGCAATTACTTACTGTTCTGCCTAAACTTAAACAAACTGATGCTTCAATTCTGCCACATTGCATGCCAACAAAGAATACAATAGAACTTTTATACATAAGCACACAATAGGAAACACTGCACTGATATACTCCTAATTACATGAGATGTGACAATAATGCCCCTCAAAAATCAACAGGACTGCTCATGTAAGGATTATAAAAAACCCAAGAAAAATCAGGCAGTCTAATCAAGCACAGCCACCCACAGCAGACAGACACAATAGAAATAAACTGGGTTTTTCTCAAGATCAAGCAAATGGTCTTGAAACTACAGACAGTAAAAACAGTAAATATTGGGAGTGTTTTGCAAAAATATAAGGTTCATTTAATAAATAGCTGTTTGCAAATAATGTTAACTCATGGCACTTAATACTATCATCTTCAAGCAAGTTCCTAAGTATCAACCCTGTTTTACCGATCTGTTACATTACCACATGTTGAATGTTTCAGTTTGAAGCCACTTATTTGATAGCCCAGCATAAACAGGGAACTTTGCTCTGCCAAACCTATCATTGAGTTGATATTTAAGAAGGAAAAGGAAAACCAAAATCAAACCATATATCAAATCAAAGACCCTCAAACTAATTACGGCGTATCTACTCTGGGATTAAATTTCCACATCAAACTTGCCCAAGCCAGCAAAAGTCTGACTTTGCTTGTAATGATACTGACCAATCAAGAATCTAGTTTCACGTATAAATGCATACTAATTACTTGCAGCCAAATTCATCTGCACAACAAGTTATGTTGTATCTCTGTTCACATGATCCTCTCATACATATGATGTGGAGAACTTTCTATAGTAAATATATGAGCAGAAGTTTTTACTCTCACAGTTCTGGTAGCCCAGATACTTGTAAGCCAATGAGTGGAATGCAGCTGCTGTGCATCTTGAAAAGGCATCTGTCAGCCTTAAATAAACTAGCACAAAGGAGCAGTTCACACTCGTGGGCCATGTGCACCTTCATGGTTACTTGCCAGTAACCTCACATCTTGATGAAGTTGGCCTTCCAGAACCACAACATTAAGGGTTCACACTGATTTACCGTACTTCACAAACAGTGCTAAAGATACAACTCTCACATGTAGAAGGAAGAGGAGAAATAAAGATTTTTGTATGGAGATGTAGCAGTTTGTTACACAATTCTAGCCATTCCCTGCATCTTAATGGAAAAAAACAAAGCCTCACCAAACCCAAACCACATCCCAAACAAAAAAAAAAACCCAAACCCAATGGGCAGCTATAAGTCTTCACAGAGAGAACAGCTATTCTGTGTGACTATTTTCAGGATTATGTGACCATGACTTTCAGAGAGGATTCTTGGAATTCTTTGGAATAAAAGTCTGTCCAGTGAAAACATGTCATTAATTTTCAACACTATTTATAAATAATAAAACCAGTGTTAAAGAACATATAACTAGTCTAGATGTTATTTGACTATTTCTATTTTTTAATGCTTATATTGAAATGGTGGCACTTATAAACTGAGGGAACAACTTTGAAGACATTTATACTTCATGATGGATTCCAGTGTGACAATTGGAAAAGCTGTCACAGAATTAAGCTACCTTTCTCAATCCCCCAAGCTCTACAGGCTGCTTGAGGGGGTGGATATTTCTTCCCTTTCATTAAAGAAAGGCAATAACTGTGCCAACTCTTAAATCCCGTCAATCAAAAATCAATCAGTTCTTAAATCATAATATGCTGATCTAACCATATGGGAGGGTGAGACAGGGATGAGTGGGAAGGCAGCTCCCCCAGCCGGTCCCCACGGCCGGCCGCGGAGCCCATAGGCAGCGGAACGCGGTAAGGCCGCTCCCAGCGCGCCCCCTGCTGCCAGCCCCGCGAAACGGCTGCAGCGGCCCCCGCGGGCGCTCGCCGTTTGGGGGAGGTAATTGCGCCATCGGAGGTACCGACACGGGACGGGACGAGGTGATCACGGTGCTCTTACTGAATTTCGTGCTAACCTAGGGAAAGATCGGGCGCCTACAGCTCTTAATAGAATTTCTAATCTATTAAAAATACAGAGAAAGGTATCAAATGTTTTGGTTTTGTTTTTTTTGGAAGCACACATACATATTTAAATCTATTCTTTCCCATACAAGGTATTTTTTCTATAAAATGCTAGTAGCTCAAGGTTTTCTTCTAAAAAAAAAAGACTTTATAAAGAGAGGGGAAAAGAAAAAATAAACATTTGTGAGATACAAATATTGATAATTAAGAAGTGCATGGAATCCACCTATGAGCTGATTTAGATCTTATTTCTGATGACTATGAGAATTGTTTTGAAGTCTCTGAAGATGTGAAGGCTAAAGCTGTCCCTTATTCTGCACTAAAACTTTTCCAAGCACTGGTTTCCTTTAACTAATTGCTAGGTTTATAGAGTTGTGCAGTTTGAATTCTGTTAAGTGAAGTAAAACCACTTTTGAGATTTTTTAGTCACAATTAACAGGGAACAGGCAAACCATTTAAAAACATGCTAACCGCTCCGCTTCTTCCCAGCTGCAATTTCAACAAAGCTTGGCCCTGATTTCAGAAGGAATCACAGGATGGGATCACAGTGAGAAGCAAATGTGGGGTAAAGGGGGGAAGCCCAAACAACAACTAGAAAAAAAAGTCAAGTCAAACCAATAACTAAGCAAATTTCAGGAGGAAAAGGGGAGCTTTCTCCCCATCCGGATATATCAAGGACCCAAAGTCATAATGTTATGCATTTGAAGCAGTAACTTAAGAACATGTATCACTCCTGAAATTTAATCCTCCTATTATGTTCTCTCCTTATGACTATTTTGTTCATTGTTGCCCTCTAGCAATGTGCTCATCCTAGAGACTATCTGATTTTCTTCTCTAGGGAAGTAGATTGTTTGCTAAAGCATTTTCTAAAAATCAAGCTTCTGACTCAGCTGCTACTTTTAACTTCAGGATCTAGTTTGGTGCATTAGTTTGATGCTTTGCTTTCTATTTTGGTGTCCCCTTTATGTTTTGCCATAATTACATTTTCTGCAGTAACTGGTCTCTTACAGATATTACTACTAAAGCATTAAACTCTTCATTAATCACAGAAAATACAGTATTTCTGTTTCTAAAAACTAAGTCAGGCTATTCTTCTACTAAACTGATTCTGGAAGAAAACACCAAAAGTTTCATCGGAATATGAATCTTCATTATTTTTCCACAACCACAATATAACTAATTGTGCAGCTTTGTACTTAACGCACAAGAGTCTGCTGATATTTGCAGAAATTAATATAAACTGGCCAAGGACTCACATAAGCGTTATGTTTCTGGAATATTCTTACTTTTTAACATGAAAATTGACAATAGTTTTTATTACTGACTCTTAAAAGTAATTTATTCCTAATGATTCTCTACCCCTTGGTTCCAGATAAAGTAACACTTAAAATATTCAAGTGCTGCTTCAGATCCGACTACATGCATTAGGGTTTCTTGTACCTTTCCTGTCTCAGGTCTATCAGTGCATTCACTCTAGTCCCAGCTGAGGAACTGACTGGTACCTTCAGCCTGGGTGTTCAGATTTCTTAATCCAAGGCCTCCTCAAATACAGTACAGACATATGGCCTTGGCTGAGCTTTACCGAGAAAGCTGTCACTGTGATGTGAGCGAGACAAGACGGGAGGGATGGAGGGGGCAGGCAGAACAAAAAGGAAAAAAAAAAGAAAAAAAAAGGAAAGTTAGCAGCTCAAGCCATTTTCAGAGGCAATACACTGGTATGAAAGCTTTAGGAGGGAAGAGAGAGGAGGAAGAGAATCTGAGGATGGCAATTTAATATCAGCAAGGATCAGCACATTTCAAGGGGTGGCACAGGGAACCCCTCCCCTGCTTTCCCAACCCAGTGGAACATGAAAATGGAAAAGAAACACTTGGTCTCATCAGGGTGATGCACATTATCAGTGATTAGTCTAGTAACGTCCTAATCCTTGCTTTCCGTTGTTCATATTAAGACATAAATAGTTTCTCAGGACTCTTAAGTCACATTTATCCTGCTTGCAGAGTCTCTCTGCATATGGTAAATGTAATTGGAACCAAAGTGACCTAGACTGGGAGAGCTACGGCATCTTCATTCCATACACCCCTCAGTCATACAATTAACTTCACGTATATACTTAACAGCACTACTAACAGGACTAATTAAGAGTCATCTCAAGACTTGCCATGAGTGGCAGCAGCATGGAAAGATTCAGCAATAGAGAGCACACCACCAAACTGGAAAAGAAAAATTTATTTGGTAGTAATTAAAACAACCAACCCCACTAATCTGTAAACGAGTAAAGAGGGTAAATCACAAAGATCCATAATGATGAAGTAGGAACTCTCAGGCAGATACTGCAAGGGTCCTACAAGCTGAATGCTTGCAACAAGCCTGCTCACAGTGCTAGGATTGCCTGAGCAAGGGGCTACACCATTTATTAGCAAGCTGGAAGCAAGGTAATTTGCTGTACTGGAACTCCTTCCCCCACCCTGAGCCTTCTCTCTCTAGCCATTGCTTAGATTCCATCAATATAATTCCTTAGTTTTTCAGTGTCTGAGCTGTCATTCTCTTTACCAGGATTCTGAGTTCATCAGTGCTCCATTTGTAGTTGCTCTCAACTCTCTTTCCTATCCTAGACCTTCTACTGATATGATGGCTGGCTGTTCCACTATTTCTCTCTCCTCACCCTGGGACTTTTTTCCCTTTCTTGCCATCATCAGAGGTATTCCATCAATCCTCATAATTAACATAATGGATTCTTGCCTTCACAATCCTAACTATTCATCTTTAGTACTTCCACTGCATTCCAAAAGCCAGCTTTCGCCTCCACAGAATGGTGACCTTAAAGAACAGCCCAGAAGATTCATATAAAATGGGGAAAAATAAGTCAGTTAATCTAAGGCACATGTTCTCACTTGTAAACTTTGCCTGATAAAAACCCTGTTGAGTTTCAGAGTCTTTCAAACATTACCTTCCAATGTCACAAAACGCTCTGTAATTCAATGGCAAATACGGTGCAGGAGCAGGACATTCTACAGCACACTGGACAATTCTATAGCACATTGACTTCACCACAGGCTACCAATAAAACCAGTAATAAATAATTTAATGTGAGTTCAAAGACAACCTGCAAAATGCTTTAACATGGTTACTCAAAATAGATTTTGAAACAGGAGAAAGGGAAAGAATGTTACCATGGTCCCTTTTTGAACTCTGAAGCAAAGGAGAGAACTGAAGTTTAATTTGGAAGAGAATATGCTACATTCTTGTTTGTTGATTTATGACAGCCAAGAGAGAAAGCTTAGGTTTGTTACCCCCTATTGTGAATCATGATTGCTCACTTTCTGAAGAGGAAAGCAAAGTGATAACGCTTTTCCCGACCTTGCCTAACAGAATCCTCAAATAATGGTGCAGCAACTCATAAAGGTTTCTCTCAGGGTTGATCATTTTTCATACCTTCAATTAACTGAAGAAAGCAATTTTTAGCTTTCACATTGATTTAAAGGAGAGGGGAGAGGAATAAATCATAAAATATCTTAACAATACCATAGGAAGATCTAAGCTAAAATAAGCCTCATTAACTGTAGCTTTATTCACATAAAAGACATCTCCATTTTCTTTTCTTCAAAATCCTACTGACTTTCTAATGTACTCCCCCACAAAACTTTCAGAGCAAGTCATCCCAGAATAAAAAAAACAAACCCAAACAAATACACTATTAAGCTTACTTAAAAAGATAGGAAATAAAAGAAACAAAAGCAGTTCTTTGATCGAAGTTGACATAAGTGTGATTTTATCTTTTTACATAGTAAATATCCTACACAAAAGCCATGAGACATGGAAGATAAGGTGGTGGAATAAATTTTAACTTAAAACCTAATCCAGTTATAATTAATCTGTGCTAGATAGTTTACCAGCAGAGCGGCATGAAACTTGCAATTGCTTCCATACAACTGGCAGCTTTATTTATTGCTTTTTATGACTTTCCTTCATGTCTCCAATATGACAGTTGTTATCCTGACCCACAAGATGAATTTCTAATCCATTATCTCTTCTTAGAACTAAGTGTTTTAGGTTGCAACCAGGATCAAATAATGCATGATTTTTTGAAGCCATGAATGAAAATCAATCCATCTCACATGATCTTTTTGTGGAAATAATTGATGCTCTTTGCAAGCATTGTACTCCTTGTTGTGTGTTCACAACACAAGAAAGATATGTTCCCGAACTTCTGCCTTTATCAGTGAATCACCTTTTGTCAAAGTAAACTTTCCAAACTCTACTTTTTGAAAGCCTCAAGGGCAACTATGAAGTGGTCTTAGAACTGTTACACTAATCTCCCCACTTTGACCTTTTACCTTCTTCATGTAAACTCAAGCAGCTCAGACACAAGACAGTTGAGATCATTTGCACCACAGAATTGCTTGATATACCAATCAGTAATTTTCTTCACATAATTAATTAACAAAAAATAGTGATTAATAAAGACACCATGGAAAGTCCTCTAACTCCTCAGGCATTTTGAGCTTCCTCTCATAACATCAAGTAACATTCTAAACCATTGTCTTAAAGTTGACAAACTTGCACTGATACTAAATTCACTTAAATGAAAAGAAAATGCACTTCAACATTTCATTGTTTTCAAATTGTCACTATTTAAATATTTCATCTTTGAAATAAATTCACAAAACTTTAAGAGAAGCAGCTTGTTGCTGACAGTCATTTAGCCCAACCAATATGCTGTCACTTGAATGCTATAATCACTTTTTTAATTGCATCAAATACAAATTATCTATTGTTAACACATCACGCAAAGGAAATACCTGTTCATTCCCAGTTTAAGACACACTTGCATACAAAATATTACTTGGAATGCAGGTTAGAACATTATTCAGCTTAAAGATTGATCTTGAAAAATTTGTAATTTCTTTGGGCCTGCTGAATCTTTTAAAGGGAAGCTTCACATTAATCTTATAGCCCTACGGCTCCTAAACAAAAAGTGCTTTCTGCTTACCCAAAATTCCCATTGCTGTCCCTGTGTTATAACTGCTTTAGTATTAGTTTGTCAAGTTTTGTTTCTGAATAAGACAGTAAATCAATAGTGCTGACAGAACTGAACTACCGATAACTTCTCTGTTAGTGAGCATTCACATACTCAGCATCACCACTACATCCATCATATAGTTAACCATGAATCACAAAGAACAGGGTAAGAACAATCAACAGTGAATACTTAATTGTAAATTCTTAGTTCTTAATTATTTTTTCCTATATTGGAACCCACCCCAATATTTTTTTTATTTAATGACATAAACTGTGACATATGGATGTGCTATGCTAATTTTGCAAATTAAGAAAGAAGGCATGTTGAGAAGATTTGCCTAAACAAATCTGTGTGACTACCACTGTTGATCTCTAGGTTGTAAGACCAGTCAATACAGTACCACTATTTCACCACCTTTTTTTTCCGCTATTACCACTAAACACAGATGTGGAATGATACAAGGGGTAACTCACAATGAAAAATCTCCTGCTTAATATTACCATTAGGAATCAATTACTATGTTCTGTATTGACCACATAAACAGAGCAAGTGATCATAATAATTTCCTTTAATTATCACATCTAATTAAGATAAAACCTGTTTAGCCAGTGGTATCATCAGTAGAACTTAAAAAGATTTTTCTAGGAAAAATATTAAAACTATTTTCTCAAAACCATTTTATTAAATATTATTGAAGTATTGATATTTCTGAATATCAAAAATTATTCAGAAATAGATGCCTGAAACTGTGGTTTCTGGATTAATATGCAACACAGGTAAGATGACCAAACTACATAACTTCTCGTGTATCTAAAGGAAGTTTCAGAATCTCATCCTTCTTCTTTTTCCAGAAGAAAAAATCCTGAGGTAAGGGAACCACACAGATTTAAGAACCAACAGAAAGAATTGTCTCTACTATCAGAAACTCACCAGCCACACCCTCAGATCTTGCTGAAACTGAACAGCAGTTCACATGAACTAGAAATGTTATGCTAAAGTCTCCCTTCATCTGAGAAAAAAAATCTTTAAATTACAGGAACAAATCAGCAGGTTTAAGAGCAGCTCTTACCTTCTGAATAGCCCTTGCCCATCTTGCTTTTGCAAAATTACTTCCATCATCTTGACCTTTATTTTTCCTGGAAAAAGGGGTGGAAGGAAAAGTATTTGTCAGAACAGCAAACTAGGGAAAAAAAAAAAAACCAAACCCAACCAAAACCAAAAATTAAAGAGCTCTAATAAGTCTACGGACAAGCAGATTTAAAGTCAACTAGAATCACCTATTTCCTCTGTATTTTCTCTGTACATAGGATCCTCTCTCTACTAGAAAATATTAGCTCTGTTCAAGTGATTCTTAATAGAAAGTTATAATAACTTACCCTGGTAATTAGCTTAAGGGTTACTTTACACTTAGCAGGAAAAGGGCTGACCAAAATCCACACACTCCCATCCTCCTATTCAACATAATAAGCTGTTCAGTGAGTGGATTCACAAGTGGGTTTGCTTTGACAATATGAAATACAAACAAGCTATGGAAAATAATGGAGGAAAACACTTCATTATATTCTATTTAGCCCTTAATATGGAAGATTTCAGAACTGGCTGACCACCAAATCCATCTCTCCCCAATTTAGAGAGATGGAAGTTGTGAGGAAATGTGTCAAAGACTTTACAGAAGTCCAGACAGATGATAACCATAGCCCTTCCTCTGCATGCTGATGTTGTAACTCCATCATAGAAGGCCACTATGCTGGTCAGGCAGGACTTGCCCTTGGTGAAGACATGCTGGCTGTCTCGAATCACCTCCCTATCCTCCATGTGCCTTAGCATAGCTCCTAGAAGAATCTGTTCCATGATCTTCCCAGGCACAGAGGTGAAGCTGACAAGTCAGTAGTTCTCAGGGTCCTCCTTTCTACCCTTTTTAAAAATGGGTGTAATACTGCCCTTTTGCCAGTCACCAGGGACCTCACCTGAGTGCCACAACTTCTCAAATATCATGGAGAGTGGCCAGGCAACTACATCAGCCAACTCCCCAGGACTCTGCATGGGATGCATCTTATCAGGTCCTATGATGCCTATTTTCAACTTCAGGCCACTTTTTCCAGTAGGCAAATAAAAGTAACAACCAAATAAAATCTGATATTCCTATTTCAAGTAGCTTTGTTTCTCTCCTAGGATTTGAACGCTAAAATCACATACAACAAATTGAATTATTTTTAAGTTTTGATAATTAATATTTTGTCTTATTTTCATTACAATTGAAGATAAGGGTAGAGAAACACATTTCTCTCTGATGTCTCTCCATTTATTTCAAACTATCATGCCACTCTCTACTTGGGCTGTCAATTGATAAAATAAAACAGAATGTTCACAGTGAAGATTCCCCAGACTTGATGGTGATTTGACTGTGAAGTTAGAACATGGCATACATATAGCTGATTCAGTATACAGGGAAAAATAAGCAGATGCTAAACAGTAACTAGAGCACACCACGTAGCAGTATCTCCATATGCTGATTTTCTCTAATATAATATCAAATTGCAGTTCCAAAACAGTTCCCATCTATCCAGGCATTGTGATGCAAGTAAAATATGTTCAAGCAGAGAAGACTGGCTTGCAGTATCCCCTTTGGATTACACGGGGTTCCACTAATTCTAAGAGTATACTGGCTTGAAAAGATGTGATCCCTGTCCCCTACATTATTAACAGGGTAAAAAAAGAACAATGCTAAAAAGAATATATTTCCCAATTACAGCGCTTCATAAATCAGGATTACACGGTCTTTAATATCAAATGGCAGGAGAAGAACATAACAACAAAAAACAAAAACAAAAAACAATCAAACCATCGAAAGAGGGAAAAACAAAAACAAAACAAAACATAAAACAAAAAAACAAACTCATGCACACAAAAAAACCTCAACCAAAAAAAACCAGAAGTAAAATCTCTGAATTTCCTCAGTGAAGGTATATCCTTGAGACACAGAGCTAGCACTATCACAAAGTCTTTGCAAACTGCACTAAAGGAATTACTGAGAAGACAGCCTAGAATTATTTCTGTACCTGAAGACCTGAAATAAAGCTCTACAAGGGAAACAAACCAACCAACCAACCAACAAACACCACCCCCAAAAAAAAGCCACCAAAAAGAAAATCTTACATTTCATCAGGTAAGCATCATGAAAAGAACTCTATAAAATCTTCGAAATACCAATCTGCTGTGCCCTTAGTTGCCCAGACACAAGCCAGTTATAATGAATGTTCATTATTCAGGTATTTCACCACACCTGTGAAGAATGTTGGCTCAAGTGCAAAAATGCTAATTCAGTTCATGGCTGTTAAGCACAGGTGAAAACACTCACTACAGACTCTCTTGCAGACCGCTCTTGCAACAATACAAATAATCAAAAGATACTGCCCTGTACAATAACACTTCAGTAGCAAAATAAAAGTATACAATAAAATTCTATAGGTACAAACTACAGAGGACAGTAGCAGCCTCTCTACTACATAAAGTTGCAGAGTATTTGTATTATACTTCTGTGATATCCCTAAGTCCACACATCAGTACTTGATTATCTTGGACTTTTGGAACAGTGTTCTTTTATTTGAGGAGAAAAATGTTCTCTCTGATATGCACAGCTGAGTGCACATGACGCAAACTAAGTGTGAAGAGGCTTGTCTTCCTGTGCCCTCATCTCTGAGGCTGTATGTTTTCAGGTTCTGCCTTTTTCCTTTTCACATCTATTCACTTTTTTATTGTAAGGTAAATCAGCCAAGTGATACTAGTAATTAGTCCACCCCATCCTGCAGCTGTTGATTAGACTGGAAGTACTAGGCAATATTTAACCTTAGGAATGATTAGGGTAATCAACCTCAAAGTCAGTTGAGAGAGTTGGTTGCCACTGTTGATCCAGAAGGAAAAAACAGCTTTCCCCGCCTTAACTGAAAGTAAGTAGGGAGTTGAGTATTCCTAAGGTTTGAGGCATAATGTACACAGGTAGACAAAAACATACAACTTGTTTGCAACACATCTAGAAAGTCATTGCTCTGATCAGACTGCTAGCAGCACAGGCAAGTAAGGCAGTTCAATACGCTTCTCCTTAAGCCACAAAAAACACATGCTGACAGGCACAGTAGGAGAAGCTTTTTACCTGTCCACATCCTGCTGACACAGTGATTGGTCCAGGTTAGACAACAGATGATGGTTAAATTTCTAATTGGAGCTATTAATACTAATTAGTTAGCTGGCAGAAAACAATTTCTCAATACTGAACAAAGTCTCCAGACGACATGTTTACAGGAATTCCTAGTAGCAAAGAGCACCAGACACTGCTGGGAATGATCTGCACTGCTAACTGAATGATGTATAAGGAACATATTTTATTCCAGGCAAATACATTGCTATAATTTTTTTAAGCAAGGAACAAAACCTATAACAGCTGATTAAGACATCTTTACACAAGCATAAATAAGGGAATCATAGCTGATAATTAGAAGAGCATTAGTTCCCCATGGCAGAACAACCAAAAAGCTTGCAAACAAACAAGTGCCTTTGGAATGCCTGAAAATCATGCTGATTCACTGTTCTACAACATAATGCCCAGCTGTTGTCTCTGAACCAGTACAGTTCACGGGAACAATGAGAAAGGGAAAACTAGAAAAGAAGCCTCACAGTGAAAAGTCTGGCGGTATTCAGATATGGTGAGTTGAGAAAGCAGCATAGGTCAAAGCTTTGATCCATTATGCATCAAGCTTAGCAGATCTCTGCATCTCCTAGCCATAACGATCAAAATAACCAATCTTGTTGCAGTCAATTTACCAAGAGAAGACAAATATGCACAAAAAGAATGTACAGGCTAGATAAACATGGGGGCTGTTCAGCCCGGTTTATCAAAATCCAAGGATTTTTAATAGAAAACAGAAGTTACACTGACACTTCTATTTAATAAATGTTTTGCAGCTCAGTTATGTTGCCCAAATACATTAAAATTGGCCTAGTATTTCAATGTCGATTTGCATTTTCATGGCACTTCCTGTAAAATTAAATCTCACTACAGCCTTCAATGTAAAGCAGCTAATTACATAGCAGTTGCAGCGTGGCCACATACAGGCAAATAATGACATCCTCTGAATGCTTATTTGTTTGCAATAGGCAGTCCTGAACATCTGCATTGATTTCTAACTATTCATCATTAATGTTGATTTTGTCAGCTTTGAATATAACTGGAAATAAATATGGGAAGAAAAACTGAAATAATTACACTCTATTATGAGGTTTTTTATTTGGCAATATCCACTCCCCACTAGCAACAGTCATGCTGGAATCAATTTCTTGTGCTTAAATCTCTAAAGGACAGATTGAGCAGAGTTGTACTTGTGTGGTATACCACCACAAAACTGTGATTCTTTATGTTTTATTTTGTTTTTCTTCGCTTAAATATGCTTTTCAGGAAGTTCTGATAATTATTATTCTTGTAAGAATATGGGATATGGGTGCTGATAGTAATTTTTAGTTTTAGTCTGCATTTGTCTACAGTTCAGAAGGGTATGAAAGAATAAATAAAGACGAAAAACAGCTTCTATCCTCTTTAGAAAAAAAGCACTTTCCACTACTAAGTTTCTAATGCTGGAACTTCTGAAACATGCACAACTTCATGTGCATTGGAAGTATAAAAAGTTCATAAGATACTTGAAACTTTTGGGGGAAGATTTACACATCTGTTACTTATTTCGATTGCAGCAGCACAAATTCTTTGGGCATATCTCTGTTGGTGCAGTGAAGCACTACATGAGAAGTTGCTACCACAGCCTTTCGCATCAGGCCAAAGTGACTTTAGTAATACTACATACATCTCAGCTACAATAAGCTTGTCCTTGTTAAGAGATTATCTGAAGCTGACTGCACTGAAATAGTTTCTAGCTGAAAACAAGGTGATTTTTGATCTACCTCTAGAGAGAATGAAGTTATAAGGTATGCATTTATCCCCACAGCTGAACTTGTATTTTTCAAAGTTCTAGTATTTCTCTGCTTTTTCACCTCAAAGATTTTCATCGGCATAATTCACATCAATGTTAATTTTGCTAAAGGAAGATGCATACTCCTGCTTGCTTTTAAAAATACCCTGAGCCAAGTCCATTATCTGCACAGCTGCTTTAGGTAACTCATCAATACCTGCAGCCTGGTTACCCCTCCTCTTCCTGGGCATAATTAACTATTTCTTGCAAGGAAAGTATTTTCCTCTCCCTAGTGTGTTTTCACCCTTCAGACTACACATCTATAGGCTGCTGCTGTCTCTGCTAAAGCTGATCTGCAAAGTTACAGCTCATTTTAACAATTATTTTCCAGTTAGGTTATTTTAGTGTTCTGACTTACACTATGACCTGACAAACTTTAGCTTCATCTCAGATAGAGAGATAAACTATTCTGTATAGCTGAGAACTGGTACTGAGAAAAGGAGATAATAACGACTTAAACTTCTATATTTGACAGTGTCATTAATTTGATACACCATGAGTTTAGTGTGGAAGTAGTCCTTGACCTGAATTTTACTAACATCATAACAATTTAATTAATAAAAACCTATTTATTTAATTACAATTAATTATACATGTTTCACTGCCTTCTTCTGAATAAGAACCATCATAGCTGTATTCAAACCTCTTGCATGGGCTTTGAGCCATCTTGTGACGTACCTACAGTTATTAGACCTGAATTCAGCGTTCTAAGCAACTTCAAAGGACTAACTGATCTCTAGGTGAAATGCAAGTTTTGTCACCCACATGAGAGGAGGTAAAATCTCACGCTAATAGAGCTTTAATTAATGGAGCTGGACAAATCACGTGAGCTCAAGAGTAAAGATAATTTTCATATACGAACAGGACAGCAGCCAGAATAAAGGGTCAAATAAAAATGAAATCAGATAAGCTCTCTTTATGATCCTAAAGTGAAAAATTTAACTGCACCGACACAGGAAGGAGAGAGGTAAAATCAAACATTTTGTTTATTGGGAAATGGCAGTTTGGAAGGATTAAATTGGTAAGCATAGAGGAACAGAGAAGATCAAGCTTTGAAAAACGTTCTAGAACTGAGGGATCCTAGATTACGAAGTCTGCTTTCTCATCTTTGGGTACTTAATTTTTCTAATGCAAAAGATAAGCAGAAAGGCATAAAACAAGCTGTCATTCAAGACCTTTTGTTAGATCCTCTGTGAAATAGCTTCATTTATACTACCATTTACATGTTGTGACAAGCTAAACACTCTCTGGGGCACAACTCTATAGTATGACAGAGGAATTCTATGCCACTCTGACAGCAAAATGCTGAAAGATAATAATTTTGTCTATCTTCAGTAGTTAGAATTCCATCAGCGCAGAACCCAACATACACACATACACAAAAAGGCAAGATGTTTTATATAGAAACTTGAATTTGTACTATGAACAAATACTTGGACAGGGCTTATGGTGACCGAATACAGCATTTTATTATTCTTCTGAGACAATCACAAAATTATTTAGGAATAAACTTAAGTGCATAGAATCCTACTTCTGTTAGATCACTTCAAATATTTACACTTCAAAAAAAATATAGATACATTTTGGATTCAACACTGTGGAACTTCCTTGTTACTTGATGAACCTGTTGGGTTTGGGGTTGGCTTTTTGAGTGGTTTTTTTGTTTGGTTCTCCCCTCCCACCCCCCCAAACATTCATGTGCACCTCTCTCAAAAGGTTTGGCTTGCAAGACTGGGTGGCATCCTGTTTTCATTATGCTGGAGGAACTTATTCAATTACATTAAGCCTTATTCTGAAGAACCCCTGCAACTGAAAGCCTGGTGCCTACATGTGTGAAAACATATATGTACAGTGATCCATGCCTAAACTATTTAAATTCCAATTCTTACCACTCAAAGCTGTGAACTGGACCGTCATTCAGATCAGCCAAAAACACAGCTTGTGATTTTGATTTTAGTAAACTTACTATGGTGCCAGTAAGTGGTAGCTCATTTTTCCCTACAGTGCTATAGAACAGTAGATTTCAAGACAGATTTTATTTCAAGTGTGTCAAGACAGTAAAAGTCTTACAAGGTATCTCCAGGCTTTTCTGATGACTACAAGGGTACTACAAAGCAATCTTGCCACCTGAGAAATCCTCTCAAGATACATTATCTCTTCAGCACTGCAAAGGTACCTTCATAGTTTCTCCAAGTGCAAGATATTTATCAGAACAAGAGAAAATGCAATTAGGCCAGAAATTCACTTATAAGACCACAGGTTATCATGGAAGACAGGTGTCCCAAAGAAGTACATGTTGGTGTGAATAAGACATTAGCAACACACTGTTCTGCTGTCCAGTGAAGTGCCAGCTTCTAATCAATCTTGAGTCTATCAAAGTATCACCTTGGACTGCTCCCAAAAAGAAAACAACGTCTAACTGGCACTTCAAGAAATTTCATTAATAACTCCAGATTTTGCCCGTGTTTGCCAAGAAGCAGCTTCATCACCTGTGTCGCACCTATTTCATCACCATATCATCAAAAACACTGTTTTCTTCTAATACATCCAACTGAAAAAGATAATGTGGGTAGCTTTTTCCAAATTACACTGGAAAGACATTTTTCTTCATGCAACTGAACTCGATCTTTCTTGCACATTATCAAGTCACTGTATTCATAACCAATCCCTAATCTTTCAAACTTAAAAGCCCTCAACATCAGTGTTGAGTCTTTGATTGTATATGCATGCAATAAACAAAATATGTGACCTTTAGAAACAGAATGGGCTATAGAGTATGTTGTATCACGTTTCACATGTAGATCTCTCCCTCAATTTCTAAATCAATCTCAGAAAAAATATCCAACACGCAGCTTACTTTCACGTCAAAGACTCTGTGAAACTCCTATTTGTAAGTGAAGTTTCACAGAAGCTGTACTGTGACTGTTGCCTGAACTTGGCCTCATGCATGAAACTGTATCTCAGTATTATAAATTTATACCCGAAATAGATCCCTACATAGATGCAATCTGTCTCTACCTCTGAACTAAGTGAAGTATAGAAATACATAACTACTGATAATCCATCATGTTGAATAGCTGTAAGATTTTTTTTACTTACTTTTTTAGCTGATGGAAGGATGTAAAAGTAAGTATGTAATGGATAAAAATAAGAACAGATTTTGAAGGATTTTTGTCTTCAAAAACTCTCAAATGGTTTAAGAGCATGTGATGTCACTGCTGTCCTCGTGCACTAGAATGTTGAATGCTTATCTAGTGTTTTACCATAACTGTTACTTTCTGTAGCAAAAAACAGAACAGGATTTGCATTAGGGATCTAATGCTGTTTCTATTTTCTCCTCCTACCCAGGTTGATTTGCAACAAGGAATAGGAATAACAGAAGAAGCTCTAGTGCTCTACACAGACTTCTTTAGCTTAAAGCATAGGAAAATTTTATATGAAAGCACGTATACTTACATGCTGTGAATTAGATCTAATCTGCCTATCTGCCTCTATTTAAGTCCTCTTTAAATAGACTATTGCACTGCAAAACATGGTTGGGTTTTAGTCCCATCTTATCTGTACCTTTAGTGTCTGCACTTACGTGATCAGTGTTTTCCCTGACCTTCAGCTAATGCTGCACCATGACGCACAAAAAGCTGCCTGCCATCTCTCCACATCATAGGCTTATATGGCTTTTCTAAACTTGAATCTTGATATCCAAGTCACAAAGGAGAACATTTCCAAGGGAGATGATTTTACTGTTTGGGACCATATTTGAGACTATCGCATAATAACACATAGTAACTATGAGTTCAGAAGGACAATTTGTTCAGTGAATCTGTTCCGTCATATATCAATGATTGCTAGGCCATGGACAATATGCTAGAAAACTCTGCACTGATAATCTATGTCAATACTTGAAATTCCATTTGAAAAATCCATACAAACTGGTAGTGAATTAATGAAAAAAGGAAAAAGACTAATATGAATTTCTAATAAGTAGCTTACTGCTTTCATTGTAAACCAATCAAAATTCAAGCAACGAGTTTGTCACCAAGCAATTCCTATGCAAATGTAGTAAATTAATTCAAGTGATGTTTACCCGGCATGTGAATGTGTAAGGATCTTTCAGGGAAGCAGTTTAAAGATGAAATATGGCACAGCACTATAAGCCTAATGAAACTTTCCATAAGCATTTGCTCCTCTTCCCCTGGGACCTCTCTTTTCTCCTATATTGTATAGCTCTTTCTGTAGAGTTCTTGTACCTCTACCTGAAACGGCTGCATTTTGCTTTGTTAAGAGAAGTCATACAGACAAGGGGTATTTCCCTGCACAAGAACTGATACCTGACTTGATTATTTTAGCTTTTCTAGAAATGAACAGTGTTTTTAGTAGCTTCAAGGGAATACTTACGGAGATTGAATATACATCTTCTAGACACCACTGTAACTATCAGATAAACTAATTCCCAGAAGCTGACAAGGCTACTTACTTAAATAAATTACTACCTATGTAAGTAATGTCTAAGTAAACTGTGTTAACCTCTATAACATGTCAACCTTTTGGGAATGAAACATGAAATAACTGCATAATAGTAACGTTAAAACGTTATGTGAGAACAGAAACATCTAAGAAGGCACAGACCTTAATTAACCTAGGACAAAAAAAAAAAAAAATCCAAAAGCCTTTCCTATTCCATTCACACGTAAATAATTCATCATGAATAATGCTATTTCACAGAATCTTAGGGTAAGTCAGTGATTTGTCATGCATTACAAAAGGTTCTCACCACAAATAATACAAACCCAAGAATATTAATAATGAAGTCAATTAAAGCTCAGTATCAGCTCATAACAAATTAATCACCAGAACATTCCCAATAGCCACAAGCAAAATGGACACTTGTGAAAAGATTTAAAGAAAATAGGTGTTACATCTGATGACTGGGAGCAGCGAAACAGTATGGACTGATAGGAAGAGATACTGGAGGAAACTAATAGTAATGTCTGCCATGTGATAAAGATATTTACATTTCATTTTAACACATAAACTATTTTATAATTATATTTTGTAGGGTTTTTTATATATACTGCAGAGTATCAAACTTGGCTGTGCCTTTTGTGCCAGAACTAGACACTAAACCTCTTCTCCTACAAGAATTTTCTCCATGATTATCTCGTTCCTAGATTGGAATATACGGTCATGTTCAAACATAAGGAATGACCTGAAAAATGTGTGTATTTAACAACTGTGCTGTATTAAACCAATTATCCAAAATACAAAACCTCATTTCCACAAGTTATTCAGAGCCCCCAAGCAAAGCTGATGAATAGTTTGTCTAGTAAATTCCTTTTAATTCTGAAACAAAATTCCTGTCTTTACAGAGACATAATGTGGATATATAAAATTCTTATTTTTTAAATCAGAAATAATTTGGACTATTAAAATAAACCAGTTTTATCAATTCCATTTATCATCAATAACTCACTAATTGAAAGAAATCCACAGCAGTAATTTCCAATCAATATTTAGTGTGTCTCTGTCAGGGCCCTGAGTATACTAGTAGACTTCATTAGACTAGCCTCCACGGGGAAAGGGACTAACGAGCCCTGCAGCTCCATTTAAGTTCAGTCCCTGCCTGATGTTCTGCTCCAAGAGTGACAGTCTCTATCAAGTACAGCTCTGCCTATATACTCACTGATCTAGACCCTCACTTGTGGACTTATCACCTAGCTCGAGCTTGGCTCTGCTTTTTCTCACGGAATCATCAATTCTCTAAATGTTTGTTCTCTCAACATCCTTGTTCTCAGTCTTCCAAGTTTTGTCTACATACTGCTAACTGCTATTTATCTTATTTTCCATGTTTTTCACTCAAAATTTTTTAACATAAGAATAAAACTTGTAACAATTGTAAAGTTGATAATTATTAACGAAGTAGAGGCATATAACAAAACCCATAAAAGCCTCTTAAACTTCAGATTCACTATATTTATGATACTTAGTACTCTCCAACACCAGTTGTAAACTTTGTCTCTACTTTTCCTGCTATAGAGAGCTATTGCAACATTCTTTAAGATTCTTCAGAATCTTTTCTGTTTGTTTTTAAGTAGATTTTGAAAGAACTGTTTTTATTCCAATCAAGAGCAATAGTTTTAGGCCACAGAAGATCTAAAGGAAAAAAACACATTTGAGAAAAGCAAGAGGTGGAACTGAATTCAGAAAGGGCAGCAGAGCAGGAAGGATCATCAATGAGCATGTTAGCTTGACTGACAGATGAGAATAAAGCCTGGGGAACAATGCAATGAACTCTCAGCACTACAGTGCTATTCTAAAGGGCTTAATTTTACAGAAGACAGTAAGCCACTATTGCGACAATTTTTCTTATTGAGAAGATCTGCCTTGCCGTAGTAAAATAAATTTATATTATCATTTATTTGCAGTTTTAAATGACTGATATATAAAACTAAACCAAACACCACCTGAAGCAGAATGCCTTCCTACCCACATTGCTTTCTATAAATTAAGCAGAGAACAGCTGCCTGAGCAGCTAAAGAGCTTAGAGGAATGCTCTTTAATATGTGAAAATAGTTCATATTCAGCAAAGTCAAGTCAATTGATAGGTGCCTGATGTAAACAAACATTTTACCTTGCCTTTGGAACACAGAAGTATTACATGAGTTGAACTGTTATCTAGAGAAAAAATGAAACAGCTCTTTTAGAACAGCAAATCAAGGAAGAAATAGTTGCAGCAGCCACTTAACAAGATTCATATTCTCTTCTTTTGAACTATTTTGAATATCAAATGTTTCTTGTGTTTTTCTACTCTGAGGGTATTTTCATATAAGTAGTGCTTTCAGAAAATGCACCGAGTATCTCATACTACAACAGCAGCTTAAAGAAAGGATACAAGTTTAAAGTAGACAAGTTTCCGCTGAGATGTAGTCCTGGGTTCAGCTAGTGAGTGAGAGGCTGCATGGTTCTGAGTTACTGGCTGGGCTTAAACCACAACAG
>JANEMJ010034851.1:0-39055 GCA_024361745.1 Cacatua alba | reverse complement strand
TTTTTGCTAACATTACGTATAAAAAAAAAAAAAAAAAAAAAAACCAACAAAAAAACCTCAAAAAACCTCCAAAACAACAAAACTCAAAAACCTCTGCTAACTGTCCTTTATATACTTTTTCTATAGCTAAGGAAAAGTTAGGTTGCTTTACCTACCTTCCCATTGAAATAAGTTAGTATTTATTCAGTATTTTTATTTGCATTTAAAACAAAGACTAGAAACCAGTAATTTGTGCAGTAGGAAATAACCACATTTTGTAAAAGCATTACTTATAATTAAGCAGTTAACGCAGATGCCAGATACAGATTCTGTCATACTAGATACTATGGAAATGAGAAAACAATATTGGTTTCTGTCTTAAAGACCTGTATGCTGTGCTATTTACGCAAACTAGAAGATATCATGACAAACTCATTTTGTCTTTCTATGTACTGTGAAGATTCACATATATTATCTACAACTTCCGCATCCAGGCTCAGTCATCTTGAAATAGATTTGATGTAGCTCACTTACAATTGTTTTAGCTAGACTATTTTTCCACAGCAACAAAGAGTTTGAGGAGCAATAGGAGAGTACTCTATTTATTTTCATTTATTTTATTATTAGGTATTTAATATTTTTTAGAATCTGGTAGTTCTATCCTGAAGGAATTACAGGGGAATTTCAAACCATACTGGACAGTTAGGCTTAGCCAAACTGAATTCTACCCAAGTCCCTGCCAGCAAATATCCCTTGGAGATGTCCCCCTGCCAAAAATCAAACCAAAGCAACAAACACAAAACAAACACACCAAAACCAAACAAAAAACCAACAACACACACATACACAAAACCCCCACCGCAAGCAAACCACAAAACCCCAAAACAAAACCACCACAGACCCCAAGTAGAATCATAGAATCATAGAATAGTTAGGGTTGGAAAGGACCTTAAGATAATCTAGTTCCAACAATATGTCTGAAAGTGCAGTACTGTGTTGACAGGAGCAGCTTAGCCACTTGGAACACACACCTGTATGAGGCATCAGACTATGAAATGCTCCTCACAGCTTATCAGAACAAATTAAGCTGCTGCAACCGGAAGTAGTAGTTCCTTTCATCAAATGTGTGGGAAAGCATAGTATCATAAGTAAACCACAGTGATACAACTGAAGTTCTCTATAACAATGTCTCAAGGACTGTAATCACGTAACGTGGCTTCATTTTAGAGAGCAACCTCAGAATAATAAATGCAAAAAACCCCAACAATTACTACACCAACTGCTTTTTATATTTTAAAAGAGATATGCCAGTTGTAAAAGGCTGGGAACTGGTGGACAGTCATAGCCAAAAGGCTTATATCTGACCTACATTTTTTGTTATCCTGCTTTTTCCTTTTCTTTCTTTTGGACCTTATTTCTTTTTGGCAGCAAACATGAAAGGAAACAATAACATTATGGAAGGTCGGTTATGCTTAGCTATTCTATAATATAACTTTGAGGAACAATTGGCCATTAAATGATCACATCAGGAAAAACCCACATCTATGAACAAACATTATCTGCTTAAACAGCTATGGGTACATAGTGGAAATATTGTTTTGGTTTCAGGAGTTCCTCTCCTGTAGCCAAGAGGGGGAGGTGGAAATTTTCATGGTTTAGAAATAACTTTATGCCTGCCTATCAATTTTCGTGTTATCTGGGCATGAGTAATTAAACAGATTACTGGACAAATGGCTATAAAGAGATCACTTAAAAAATAATTTAGACCTTAGCAAATGTTTGCTTCTCTATATTTAAAAACAGGGAAGATTGATTAATTTTTTTAAGAGTCCATTTCACATCCAGGATGTCTTGAGCATTAAGGAACTTCTAAGACTATCACATTTAAGCTTTTTCAATTTTCATCTGTTAAAAAAATTTGCATGTTGCTGTCGTAACACTTTAATTTATTTAACCAATATCAGTTTAGTAACTATTACATTAAAATCAACATTGCTAGTGGCTGTAGTTGATGGAGTCCAATGCTAGTAATATATCTTCTTTTAACACTGAGCAGTTACCGTCACCCTAAATATTACACTGCAGGAAACCCTGTCAAAGCCAAACACTTTAGAACCAAATATTCAAAACCAACTTTGTCCATAAAATCTAAATAGGTGTGGCTGATTTATAGCTCTGCAAAGAAGTATCACATGACATATCAATATTCTTTAAAAGAAACTCGTGTGTTTTAGAATAAATTTTTAGTTTAATTTTGCTTGTTTTGGAAATGCTCCTAACCAATTTTATGCCATTCAGTTCAGTTTCAATTTGTCAGGCTTTTGCACAGTGCTTACTTTGTTTAGGTGACTGTGGATGGCAGCATTAGTATTTTCTAATTATTGTCATTAATATTGCTAATGTATTTCATTGTTGTTTTTTAAATACAGCAGGCATTTTTAATGCAAGATTGAGGGTTACATTTTCAAAAGCTGAGTGACTTAAGTTCCTTTGAAAATGGAACATAAGAGCTTACTTTTTGCGTATTTTTTTTGAGTCGTTTTCCAGAATAATTCTTCTTTTGTTTCAAAGAGTAGTTATTCAAAACAGTAATTTCACAAAACACATTTTTTTATTCCAAGATATAGAATAATACATTTGTTTCAGTCATTAAAAGTATTTTTCATTTAACTTTCCAGTTAAGTGAAATGTCTCAGAAGAAACACTACAAACTTACCGACTATAAAAGCATTGGCTGTACTATTTTAGTATTTGTGTGTTTAAGTTGCAAGTATATGAATTGCATAGATTAAATTTTATCCTAATGTAGCCTGACTGTAAATAGAACAGTTTTCATTTAATGCTTTTTATCAAATTTAACATTTAATGTAATATTGCATGTACGTTAGCTGCTTATCTGCAGTTCTAATTCAAATCATTGTAGCTTAAGGCAAGTTTGTCATACCATACTGCTAATACAATAGATGTATCTGTTACTTCCTGAGTATTATGACACGAGAGGTGCACATGAAAAGTATGATTTTTGTCAGGTGTATAATTCAAACACTTATATACATATTTTTCCTGACAAAGCAACATATAATCATATAAAGTACTCATTCATTGTGTCCTTCTCCATAATTTAGATATTTTTAAATTATAATGCACTTTGTTTTCAGTCATTCTGGTGTCAGTTCTGTACATTTCTGGTACTCTGGATATGCAACATATTTGTACCTGAATGGTACCAAAGAGATTAACCATGAAACTTTTATTCTTCCAAGTAGCAGCATTCAGCACTGGATGCTAATAATGCATACAGAATGCATTATTATGCGTTCTGTGTCATGAATGCTCCATGCCTGGCAGTGTTCAAGGCCAGGTTGGATGGAGTCTTGGGTGACATGGTTTAATGCGAGGTGCCCCTGCCCATGGCAGGGGGGTTGGAACTGGATGATCTTAAGGTCCTTTCCAACCCTAACTATTCTTTGATTCTATTATTCTATGATACAGAAAGAACAAATTGATTTATTGTATGGTTACTATACACAGCCAGAATGAAGTACGTACTAAACACTTGATTGCTGATTTACAACAAACAAACCAGCAAAGTCATTTGTTCATTAAGTATATTAATCAGAGGAAAACTTAGAGGTTGTTTTATTTTTTTTAAACAGTATTTTCCCTTTCTCTTTCTAATGGGTTTTTTTTTGTGTTTTTTTAAAGACTGGGAGAAAAACATATTGCTCTAATAAGAATCCACTTAATCACTTACCGCATCCTTCAAATTCCGATTAATTTATGATTTATGGAAAAAGTTAATCAGTTACACTTAATTAGCTGCTAGTCTACATCTAGAGTCAACTGCCATAGACAGCATTTATGTATATAACCAAAGAACTGACAAATAAATGTCAGTGTAAACAGATTAAGGAAGAAATGTTGTACACATTAACACTGAAATATTTAGAATTAAATTTAAATACTTATAAAATTTATATCAGTTAAATATTAAATATTTAGTTAAATTTGGTGTTTAACACAGCCATTCAAAAGATGTGGTCTAATTTACTTCCCCAACTTCAAATTTTTCTTACGTATTTTTATACGACAAATGCAGTTGTTTTAAATAAATACACAACTCTATCTTTAATTAAGCTTTGAAACAATCATCTTTCTGCTCATAATCTTTGAAAATGACTATTATTAGATTAAAAAAAATCAATTTAAAAATACCTCATAGTTCAGTGGTGACCCTCAATTTAGTAATACAAAAACTCATTTAAATTCAGTAACATTATCTAGGACAAAGAAGCAAAGGAAATAATTCCATAGTCAGGTTAGGTTAATTTCTTTTGGTTTTGCTTAACCTACTCAGAGGCTCAAATCTCTGTTGAAAAATACATGTCAGCCTAGATGATATGCTGATGACTGGATGTGTGCTTTGAAAAACATAGAGAAATAGCTCTTGAGTACTGCCAATACTGACAGCTCTCGCCCTAAGCAGTTGTACTTCTCTGTAAATACCCTGCAAGAACTTGCTAGTGAATGTAACCAGGCCAGGGATCACAACAGCCAAAAAGATGCTATAGCACCTTGTATATGTACAGCATACTGGCTAACTGCACTCATGAGCTTTATGATCTTTTTGTAAGACTCTTTTATTTCCTAGTGATTTTGTGAAAGCTACATGCATGAGGACTCTGCTTTTTTTACTGTATACTAAAAGGTCATTTAAAGTGTGTACACAACATGTTATCCCCTCAGAGAATACGTAACTTAATAAAGTAATAGTTTTTATCATCATTTCTCTCACGTTTGAGCTATTTTTCTGGTACCACTGCTGTAAGACACGGCTTAAACACAAGCCAAGTGCCTGATGCTCCATATAGTTCTTGTTGCATTTCCCAAGAGCCTGTTCCACCCCTCATCAGGAGGACACACCTTTCTGAGCATCAGCAGCTCCCAGACTGTGTCTTTCCTGAGTTACTATAGAGGACACCATGAATCAAATGTAATACAGTCTGTGACAGCAGGTATGAAAGCCAAAAATCAACAGTAAAGAGAGATGGCTCCCCACACACTATTCCCCAGTTTGCCTTTGCAGGCAGATGGGAAGTGATTATACCAATACACAGAAAGCTCCTTCTGCTCAGACCACTCCTGAGTGGTAGTTTGAGAGGGTGGCTGGACTCCCACCCAAGCATTCATCTCCACTTATCAGAAAGTCATGATGGCAGGGAAGAAATACAATTGTTGCCACTTTATTCGTTGCCCCTTCCCCCCATAAGGCATCATCATCTTCTCTCAGGAGAGCAAGACACTGATTATCTTTCCCTTACCTCCCCCCACTGCCCCAGCATTGTTCCCTGTTCAAAGGAAATCAAGAAAAAAATTAATTCCCTTCTGGAAAAGTTCCAGAAAGTGTGGTAGCCTGCGTAGGTAAATACATTAGCTTCAAAAATGGAATCAGGTGCTTTTCCTGCTCTCCAGATCCAATCAATTAGTTACAACGCCCAAATCATGTCAGGACTTGCTTCCCTTCCTCTCTTAAGCTTTCAGAAAGTCACTATTAAATAGCTGAACCCTATGTAGACACATGCCCAAGGGTGAGAACAGGAAAGACACATAAAGCCTTATGGGTCAACACTGTCATTAAGTCCAATTGAATTGAAAACAAGTTTGTATTGTTGTGAAACACACTACCTTTAACCATCTATTGTTAGAGTTAGTCATGAAACCCCTATCACCCAAGAGCTGTTGGTTAGAAGCTTTTAAGCTTTTTAATACTTCAAAAGGAGACATTTATTTCACACACTGTTACTTTTTTGTTCAGACATTCTTTTGATCTCCTTATTCTAACCAATGTTTCTCCAGTCCAGCTTTCTTAGCACAGTGTTGGACCAGATTAAGCTGGTCATCTCACAAAAGTTACGTTTGTATATCAAGATTGGTGATTAAGAGCAACTGCTACACTGAACCGCTCTCTGCAGTCTCTCTCTGTCTCCCCTCCCATACAGAGGTAGCCGAGCTAACGGTAACCAGACTAGGCAAAATGTTAATCTCACGAGCATTTATTAATCTATTGATATTCATGGCAGGCTATCAGAGATGAGAAACAGTGAATGACCAGAGTATTGTAACAGAAGATGACAGTCTGCTGGCTATCACTTTCACTCGCCAGTGTCTCTAGTTCCACACCATTTATTCTCCACCTCAAAAAAGCAATAGCTACATATTTTATTGTTTCAGTGTTTTAGAAGAACAACACAAAACTCGTGGTTGGCTTCTAAATACTTTTAAATCAAGCAGGATTCTGAATTTCTGAAAATAGGTAGGAATATAAATCCACCACTGTTCTGTTTGTGCTTTTTAATTTTATGCTGCACTGAGTATTATAATTTAGTGTCATTAGTACTCCTACTATAAACTGCTGCCACATACAGCATATTGTTTACAGAACATATAGCTATGCAGTAAACTTTTTCACATCTCATTGCTCTCATCAAGAATTTTCCTTTGATGGGTTGGTATATAGTTTTCAGTTTGTGTCAGCGTCCTTGAATTCTTTATTTTGGTTGTAAGCAGTTATTCACAATCTGTATAGCCTTTATTTCAACTTTGGATGAACCAGGTTTTGTTGCATTCATGGCAATGATTTAGTCAGGGAAGAAGGAGCCTTCCTGCTCCACCCTGAGACATGGTTAAAGGCTATTAGGGAAAGCAGGGCTCCTGCCAGTGAGCTGGCTGAGGTGATTTTCTTAAGTCTCACAAATGTAGATTTTCCAGAGTGTTTACAAGTAAAACAGTCTAGATCACCACAGTCACAGTTGCAGATAGTGAATGCCACAATTCTTTGCACTTTCATTACCACTGAGGTGCTCTCAACATTTAGCCACATAGAACTTAACGCATATTCAGAAAGAGATAGGAACTTATCTTATAGAATCCACTCATCTTATAGAATCTTACAGACCACTCATCTGCCAATTTTGCTGACCTACTGAGCACTCTAATAAGGGTTACTTATTCTTTCTATTGGTCTCTCCAACTTATTTAACTTTAATGTCCACAAGACATCAAAACATCATGCAGGCAGCACACTGCTTGTGAACCACAAACTGGAAAGTCATAAAGATCACGCAAATATCAGTAATATCAGACATTCTAATGCCTCATGTAGCAAGATTAAATTCTGCTGTTTGGAGCTCTGTCAAAAACTGTAGATGTTCCACCATAATAATAGAGACATATACTTCATGGTTTTATATGTTTATAAAACTTCCAGTCACACACTTGGTTAAAATAATTGTATATTTATGACAATATCAATCAAAATTTTTTAAAATAAATACATAAAAAGTCATTGAATGTTATGATAGATGTGTGATGTCAATCATGTCAATAGATGACAAATAAACAAATAAATGATAGAATACCTTAGTTTGCTTTCTTGTATGCTGAAATCACTTTCCATGGATGGCAGACTATCATATGTATCTTGATGTGAATGTCTTGCATCTTGGAGGGATGTCCCTCTGTGCCAGCCTCTGAAATCTAAGTCTTTGTGGGTATCTGTAGAAAAAGAAAAAGCTGCTCAAAATCTTTCAGTCCATTTTACAAAACAAACCTCTAAAAGAGGAAGTACACATTCAATTAATGAAATTAATTAATTAAATTTATAGTAAAAGGGAATTAATCAAGTAAATTACAAAACATTATTATAATTAAATCACTTTTTACAAGAATAGCAGAAACAGATTTCCTAGATCATCTTCTGGTTGTTGCTCTGAAAACTTGGAGACCTAAACCAGTTACCTCTTTGTTAAAAAAAACTTAGAAACAGTTCATTTTACAATTGAAAAGTGGACTGGCAAGAAAGTTTTCCAGTCCAACTTCGGTTCTCAACTGGCCATACTGAGCATTCAAAAACGTGGAGAGGTTTTGAATTTTTTGGTTGGTTGGTTTTGTTTGGGGCGTTTTGTTTTTCCTTTCTTTGTTTGTTGTGGTGGGTTTTTTTTCTGGGTTTTTTTTTTTTTGGGTGGGGGTTTGTTGTTGTTTGTGTTTTGGGTTTTTTGTTTGTTTGGTTTTGGTTTTTATTTTTTTTAAGTAAGGAATCAGGGTTTACTTTTATTCCACATCCTATTAGCTTAGAACAGACTTATTTTCCAAGTTCCTATCTCTTTGGAGAAACCTGGCAAGTCTCATCTGCAATTGGAGGTACAAGCTGCTATCCTGCAGAACATTTTACTCTAGAAATCATCCTTGTATTTCATGACAAAGACTGATTATCCTTTAAAAAAACTTGACTTAGAAAAATAAAAATGTTTGCAATTCAGCTGTAGTTTTCATCTAGAGTCTGTATTTTATTACTGGGAATTTGCTTGCAGAATTTTAATTATATGAGATCATTATCTTACTTAGCGGCCTTTTAATGGCGCTCAGTCTAGATGGCAATGGTGAAATGACAATTTTATTCCTACCACAAATAACATTAGATAATAATTGTAAGGAAAAGAAAACCCACTCATGAATGAAATAAGGATGTTAAAACACTCCCCTGTTACTATATGCACTGGCTCAAGTCCATATTGTTAAAGCAGCATGGAAGGCTTTTATATTTCTACTAAGTATCTGGCATTCTTAAATGGACATATTTCAGGAAATGTGAAAAATAACTGCAGTCTTCTACCTTTCCAGTGTAATTTATCATAACAAAGAGGCTGTAGTGATTTTAGTAGCCAAGGACTGATTCTCAGCTGAGAGTCATTCAACAGAATAAGCAATCGAAATGTAATACCGTAGTCAAACTCCAGGCAGAGAGTAAAGGTAAACATGTGGTTTTCTCAATACCCAAGACATAATGCTTTTGAATTCTTCCCTCCGCACAGAAAACTATAGCGTAAGAGTGACCTCTACAGGATTTCTATAGTGCTCCATGACTACAGACCCAGAGACTGTCTTTAAAACCCTCTTTCAGATGTATTTAAAAACAGAATACAGGCATCAACCTCCAAACCAACAATCCCTCCAAGCAGCAAGTTGAAATCAGCAACAACCTGAATTTCCAGCTTGTAAACATACAATTAGAGTTTCTATAAGAGACCTGCACCGTTTCTAGCTATGAAAACTATGTAAGGACACACTTAAAACATTCTGCAGATTCAAAGGTTTCAAGAATCATAGAATGAAAGGCAAAAAAAAAAAAAAAAAAAAAAAAAAAAAGTAGGCCCTGCTGTGGCTCATAAGAATCTACAACAGTTCACAGTTACCCCCTTTCAAAAGATAAATAATGTCTCGTTAACATTTCTTCACCTTTTTTACTTTTATTCTTGTATAAATTTTAGTTTAGTAGACTGTTTACAAAGTATAATATTGAGCTACTTTATCTTTATGAACTTATTTGGCATATTGAACCATGCTCTGAATCTGGAAATGATGTGAGATGATGCATTATTTTATGTTCAGTTTCCATTTCTACCTTCATATACACTATTTTCACACACATACATGCATTTTCCATCTTCATATGCACTATTCATAAAGGCAGACAACCTTTGCTAACAAGATAAAAAGGCTGTGAAGCCCTAGATTTTTCTAATGCTTACTTTGCACAAACAGCTGGTCAAAGCTGACATGATACAGAGCTGTAACATACAGACTCTAGTAGATTGAGCTCTACAATCCACGTGTGGATGAACATGAATCAGTGTGATGGTTCATCCAGCTCCTTGTTTGAAGTGGCTCTTGATGATTTAATTACTCACCAGTATTACTTACACTAATGCTCCAGTGATGAATAAGCATTTATTCATCAGAAAAATTACTATTTGCCACTATATTACAGGAACTTTATGGAATAGAATATGAGCAGGAATAGAATCATTGGAAAGCTTGAGAGAAACCTCAATGTATAACTCACCAAATGGTAATGCAAAGTAGACATCCAGTAAGATCTCATGTGAAGTTGGGGTTTTTGTGCCTTGAATCTCGCTGCCATTTTTTATTACTTCAGAATGCAATGTCCACCAGGAACCTGGACCTTCCTACGAAAAAACGTTCTGAAAGTTGCCGGGGTAGGATTCATAGCATTATCTACTTTTTCCTGAATGAAGGGTCCCCATAAGTCAACAGGAGTTTCTTTATAGCACCAGTAGGCTCAGGATCCCTTGTAAACTCTTCCAACTTTTGTTTATGTACGTAATAGTTAGGACTTCATCATGTTTTCTAACGGGCATGAAATAAGAAACAGGAAAGTATTTTCTCTACACTATAAACAAATACATACCAAGATCATCAGATAATAAAGACCCAAGAAACATAAATATTGGAAATTCCTGTTATGAACTGGGATTTTCCACTTCCTCTTTCAACTGGTGCTGAACAGTACATTCTAGAAAGACTGAAGCAATCAATATATGCTAGTAACCAAACCAAAAGAAAGCTTCTCCCTTTCAGGTTATTTCTGAGTCATAAAGGCCAGAGCAGAGATGTGGAGTTAACATGAGGAGGACAAATAATGAGGAAAGTTCCACAGTGGCCTAATTATAAATGAAGGCTTAGAAGGTCTGAGGAAATTAAGAAGCAATCTCTACTCTTGAATCTTTGTTTAACATTTCAGTATTTACTGTTAAGCTACAGTCTCTGTCAGCAAGTTGTAACTCAACAGCTAGGGTAGCAGAATAAAACAAATTTTCTTGGGCCCTGAAATGGTGGTTGGCAGCTGTGATACAGAGAAAGTTCTTATTCAGGCAGGAATTACTTTATTTCCTTGCTTCCATTCTGAGTAGAACTATTGGAATGTCAGTTCAATGTATATATGAATATTTATTAGTTCCTATAAGGAAATGGCTGCATAGTCTGATGGGAGATGCTGTAGGAAGTTTTTCTGTTTCTCTCTCCTTTAGCTCATCATCAATTGCCTTTTGTATTTTTTTTTTAATTTAAAAAAGGAAAACTTCATTTTATTTGCAAGGATGCAATTCACCTTTTCTATTTCACAGTTACTCTGTTAAAAAAAAAAAAACTTATGTGTAGGAAAGCGTATTTATGCATGGGAGAATAGTGGAGTATTAGCGTAAGATTAACATAGGGTACCTCTTACTTTTTCCAACTTCGGACAATTTAGCAGCACTTGCAGATTGCTTTTAGTATTTCCACACTCCCAGAAACCCTTTTTCTTTGTTGTCTAGCCTACTGAGAGCAAGCATGCTCATTCTGGTGGCTAACTATAACTACACTGGATACATAATAACTCTTGGGATTAATCCATTTTCTTCACTCATCCTTCTCTATGTACTCATTGTACTATTAATTTCTTTCATAGTACCATGGGGCAAATTTCTGTTTTCCTCTTTGAGACAATAGCCAATTCCCTTGAGAGACAGAACAGTGTTTTGCCTATTTTAACAGAGATTTACCCAAGGTCACACAACGAGGAACAGGCCAGGAACCTCAATTTGAAATTCCCTCACTCTTATCATATAAACCAAACTATCCCTGTGTCCCCAATAATTTGCAAGTGCAGATGAATTCTAACCCACTTACTGAATTATACTTGACTCAGTATGTGAGCCATTTCTCCGGAATATATGGCTATGCACACCAGTTGTCACTTTGAGAGTCACATGTGCATTATGCCTCAATATTAGAGACTGAAACAAATGAGACGGAAAATACTGACTAAAATTCAATTAATTTCTGATTCTTAGCTTCCCAAAGACTGTAATGACATTTATGATTGATGTGTATTTCTATTTCCACAGAAAGTCAACTTACATCTGTTGCATGTTCCACAGTTGCAAAGGGAATCCATAAAATTCCTAAAATGCTATCCCAGAGCAAGCCTTTCTTCCACAACTCGATAACGAAGCCCTTTCCATCATCATGGATTTCACTAAAAACAATGAACACATAAACAAACTGAAAATGCAGACTCAAGTGCTCAATAACCTATCATAATAACTTGAATTATTGACTTACAGCAAATACAGATGTGGTTTGTTTTCAGTACACTCATAAAATGCAAGATAGCAGGAATGATAGAGAGGTTAGACTGGACAGGTCAAGTCTCATTGTTCAGGATTGCTCTTATAAACTCATGAGGACAATTCCGCTGGGAATGAGGCACAGAAGTTCCAGTTGTCGGTAGCTTTATTTTTGCTATGAGGGTTGTTGGATATAACCCAAGGAGAAACCAAGAAAAGGAAATGCTTTTAGTTCTGCTATAGCTTCTTCTGAGCAGCTTCTGCATAGGGAATTCCTCAGTTGTCTCTGCAGGACACTGGTCTCTGCAGGACAGCCCTGCATTCCCAGGTTCCACTGTAGCAAACTTGTTAAGCACAGGAATAATGTAATATAGCTAGCCTTTTGTCAGGTGTTTTTAGGTAAAACTGGGATCTACAAAAATGATCAGTCTTTTGAACATAGAACTCAGAACATTTCATTGAAACAGTAAGAGTTGGCAATGTCAGTTCTGATGGCACACACTGTCAATCAACATGGACCACCAGCTAAGAATAATTTATAATGGTATGGGGAGGGGAACCTATCTTCCCTCACAAAGATCTAGAAGAGGAAGTGCGAGACCAATTTCCTGTTCTCATTGTAAAGAAGACCAGGCACGAAAGACATTTGGAGATGTTTCTCTCAGTAGTATTGAGAAGTTGCACTATAAAGCAAAAACACAGTGGGAAAACAGCTGTCAACTTCAAGTGCTGCCAGGCTCTATATTAGTTCTACTCATACGATGCATGCTTTTGATTACTAGCTGGTTTTGACAAAACGAAAAAAAAAACCAAACATACCACAACCTTTTTTTTGTATTATATTTAAAATAAAATTTTACCAGGTCATATGACTCACCCATGACATAGAACTAAAATTAAGAGAGTATTTATTTCCTCATGGAATGTCTGGCATTCATTTGTATATTACTATAAGCAGTTACAGACCAGTTCTGTAAATATGAACAGTATGATAAAGTAGGCATTAGTGTCTCTGCTGTAACAGATTATGTAATCTTCATTTGACTAAATTCATTTAATTACTAAAACTAATCTTCAACTGCTTTGTGTGGTGTCACACAGTGAATTATCGTGTTCTTCAAGGTACCAGGAAAAGTGAAATCCGAGAAGGGCAAGGGCTACCACCCCTGAGACAGGTACTGAACTTATCGCATTGCTCTAAAAACATTATGTTGGCTGCCTCAGTGTCTAATTTTCTGCTGTTAGTCATGAAGTTGAATAGATACAGTGAATTTTTGTTTTGTTCAGCTTCTTCCTTTATAAATATGTTATGGAAGCCAGATTGTAAATCCTTCTGCTCTGGTATTTTCAGACCCCAACTTTGAAACTGTTGCACTGATAACAGCAACACTGCACACTGAAAGCTTAAACAGTACTCATTTTTAAAATGCAAGCTGGTAACAGCTGCATAGAATGATAGAATGGTTTGGGTTGGAAAGGACCTTAAGATCATCTAGTTCCAACTCCCCTGCCATGGGCAGGGACACCTCACACTAACAAAAACTTGCTGTTTTTTACAAGCAGAGATGGAAAGAGCCCTTTAAAAACTGAACTACAATATAACTTACTAGGGGCCTAGAAGAAAGGTGGGGAGAGACTTTTTAGCAGGGCCTGCTGTGATAGGATATGGGGTGATTGGTTTAAACTAAAAGAAGGGAAACTCAGGCTGGACATGAGAAAGAAATCGTTCACAATGAGGGTGGTAAAATACTGGCATGGGTTGCCCAGAGAGGTGGTGGATGTGCCATCCCTGGAGAAATTCAAGGCCAGGCTGGATGGGGTTCTGGGCAACCTGATCGATGGGCAGATGTCCCTGCCCATTGCAGTGGAGGTGGATTAGATTACCTTCAAAGGTCCTGTCTAACCAAAACTATTCAGCAATTCTATGAGTTTACAAGGTCTACATAAATGTATTTGTAAATGCCTTTTAAGTCTGCTGTGCTGTATAGTTGAGTAGGCAGTAGATGGAGCTGCATGAACCTCATTACATACTTGCTAGCAAAGTGGTTTAGTGTTCTCCTTTATAACATTTTAATTGCAAACTAAGAAAATAATCCTAATAAATTGCTCTCTCTCTTTGATGTCATGGAACACTTTCATTTACATACAGTATAATTAAAAGGAAAGCACTTATACAACAGCAAAGCTAATGTATTAAATATTTTAGCACATTCCTCAGGTGTCCTGGTTTCAGCTGGGATAGTATTCATTTTCTTCCTAGTAGCTGGTACAGGGCTGTGTTTTGCTTTTAGTATGAGAATAGTGATAACACACAGATGTTCCAGTTGTTGCTAAGTAGCGCTTACTCCAAATCAAGGACTTTTCAGTTTCTCACGCTCTGCCAGTGAGGAGGTGCATAATCAAGACAGCTGACCCAAACTAGCCAAAGGGATATTCCATACCATATAACATCATGCTCAGTATATAAACCAGGGGGAATTGGCCAGGAGCCACCAATCTGGGACTGTTTGGGCATCGGTCAGCAGGTGGTAAGCAATTGTATTGTGCATCACTTGTGTTTCCTGAATTTTATTTGTCTCTCTTTCCTATAATTATTACTATTGTTGTTATTTCTCTTATTATATTTTACTTTATTTCAATTATTAAACTGTTCTGATCTCAACCTGCAGGTTTTACATTCTTCCGATTCTCCTCTCCATCCTACCAGGGGTGAGGAAGGGAGTGAGTGAGTGGCTGCATGGTATTTGGTTGCTCGCTGGGGTTAAATCATGGTATCAGGAAAATTTAGAGGGTAGGTTACACACACTTCAAAATATTTTTTAATTGCCTCCTGCACTAAGGCAACAGGGCAAGTGATGAAATTTAAATGATCTACTTCCTTATATACTATTACATTGTCATACAATCCACACCCAATGTTTCATAGAACTATTATGTCTGCATCAGTAAAGTGCTAAGAAAAAATAAATCCTGTTAACTCAGTATTATCATACAGCAATGATTCGTCTACACTGAAACATGACAAACAAGTCAAAGCTGCAGTGTAGGAATGGTATTTTAAAAAGCTAACTAAGCTAATTATTGATATTAATTTCTTTCGAATTTTCAAGCACAGATATGATATTCCTGTTTGGATAATTTAGGCTGTGGCTCTGAACAATCTGCTAGAGAAACCTGATGGCTGGGGAGTGTTGGAGAAATTAGAGCCAGATTAATTTTATGTGGTAAGAAGTCAGAATTTTTGATTACTTCTTTATTATATCATTACATCTAGCCATATGATGGCATGTAAAGAATGTATATATGTTGGCTTAATATGACAAGCCCTTCAGTCATTCAGAGTCTTCAGTTAAGTAATAGTAGCCTGCTACAGTTGTCTAAGAAATCAGTTGCACAATACCAAACACAATCCAAATTCAATTAATAACTAGGAAAAATGTCTTTAAGTCCTTAAGCGAGATTAAAAGCACTGTGAAATCAAATTAATCTATGTGAAATATCTATGAAGAAAAAAAATTCAGATTTTAGAAATGCTGCTTTAATATAGAATAAAATTACATGAGGGGGGTGTATTTCAATCAAATGTCAGTTTCAGCATATGCAGTCTGTCAAAAGATGTTAATGGGGGTTTTGATAATCAGAAAGTATGGAAAAATGATTCAAACCACCCTCATTCTTCTGACTAAATACTAAAATACTTGGATTAGGGGGAGGGAAAAAAAGTGGGGGAAAAAAAAAAAAAAAGGAATCAAAAGGACTTTTTTCTTACAAATAAGTAAAACCAATTAAATGCTTAATTCTGTAAAAATAATTCAAGCACCTCTAGATCTCAGGAATAAAATCTATGTTCCCACAACAAGGACATGGTGACAGAGGAAGATCTGTGCAGGGAGAAAAGAGAGACCAAAAATAGTAGAGAATCAATATATAATCCAGCATCTAATGAGGCTACATATTTATCGGGTTTACTGCTTTCAAGTTGACAGTTGAATGGAGGTTTCCCCAAAATGTCAGTCAGTACGTAAATTAGTGTTTGGATCCTCTTGACCCGTGAGGTGTATATAAGGCTCTAGAGAAACAAAGCTAATAAAGACTGAATAATAAGATGGAGAGTTGAATAAAGTGGACAAAGACCTGGAGACAGAAGTGAGAAACAGTACAGGTCAGTAAAAAAGAAACTACCTAAACCGGCAATTAAGCAGATGAATGAACATATAAAATGCAAGTCATACAGAAAGGAAATTGAGCAAAACAGAAGTTGTATGAGGATCAATTCACGTTCTCCTTCTCATTCCTAATTTCATATAATGTTTTAGGAATGTAAAGATACTAGAGACAAATATTTTCTTCTCCTTGTTGACTGCTGGGCCTTGATCTGCAATCTGCTTGCAAATTAACTTTTATCCTGTTCCCTAGAACTAGCCTGGTGCCTTTCTCCGAGCTGGGTACTTTTTCCTTGTTTTGTGGTCTGTACATTATCTCAGTTGTTATTAACTGCTCTAAACTATCCAAATATAAGAAAGACAACAAAAGCAATTAATAAGAATTCCCTGTTACTTACAACATGAAGTCCTGTTCCCAGCAAGGTTCACTTCCCCTTCTGTCTACTGTAGTGCTTTTTAAATTTTGGACTTTTAAAACAACATAGGTTTCGAATGCATCTGAAAAAGAAATAACCAGTACATTAAAAACACCTTTATTTCCTCTTGGAAGCTAGAAACATTCAACCCCATGGTAGTAGGGGTTTAACTCTTATTCCATAAAAAACATTCAAAGGTGTGGTATTTTAACACGAAATTCTTGTTAATTCTAATAGGATTATGACAGGAAAATCTCTGCCCATCACAGGTGGGAGAGGACATAATCCTAATGTGAGCAAGTATTTTAAGGATCAGCTTCCAGATACAGCTTCTCAGATTATATATCAATCTCCCTGACAGATCCTGCATGAAACCAGTATTTGCTCCCCAAAAACTCAAATGCAGTCCCAAATGAACTCAAAGATTTTTGTAAACAACTTTAAATGCAGAGTATGAGTATTCATGCAAACAATCAGCACGAATTAATCAGCAAAAAGAATAAAATAAAATAAAATAAAATTAAAAAAATCAAAGTGCTTGAAAATATCACTGACAGAAAAGCGCAAAAAGAATGAAGGAAAAGGTCTACCCTTTAGGGCCTTGCACAGGAATCCAAGGCAGCAAAGGGCCTATTATATCATCTCGATGAATGTGATTGCTCAGAAAAACTTCTTAGCTTGCCTGCATGCAATACATCCTTCATTAGCCTACAGCATCCCACATGAGGATCAACACTTACATATCGTGAAAAAAAGAAAACCAAACCCCAAAACCAACAAACCCCTTTTGATTAAAAAACAGAATTACTGCCAAAATATAGACATGAGATATTGCCAAGAAAATAAGTAATGTTGAGTTTTCTTTGTTGCCACAGGTCAACCAACCAGTGTGAGTTGGAGGGAAGCTGTCACTGTCTACAATAGGCTGTATCAAGTTACACTGCAGTTAAAAACTGAGGGAGAAGAGTTGGCTGTGTACATCCTGTATGTAGATCTTATCGATTAGGACTGATGATTATATTTGATAAAAGGACTGGATGTTATGTAATGGGAACTATTTTTTTCAATAAACAAAAATCAACAGTGATCAATGTAATCTATTTTGTATAATTCAGTGCACCAGCCTTCTCAAACATGGCTTTGTTCTTAGACTGAAAAACTTGACAAAGTCTATACAGACCTAGAAGTCTGGTGACTTATTTGAGGGGAATGGTGCCAACAATGCACGATTCACATACCATCCTTTTGCTTACTCTGTGTAACCAATACAAACAAAACAAAATTTGCAAATTTATTTGTCCTTTGGAGGCTTGCAACTCAAGGATTGAGAAATTTTCAAAGGAACTCTCCATTAAATCACTTGGCTGAAAAACAGCAGCCTACAATGTTTAACTTCAGCCATTTTGATCACCCACATTTATACCTACATTTAAATAAAAATACAACAAACCTCCCTCCAAATTAAAGCTGCTTTAAATGAAGCCATAACAAGACAGACCTTAAGACACATTTTAGTGGTACTTTGTTTCATTGCTCTATTATCTTCATATTCAACTGTAATTTGTTTCTCAGTTGAAAAATTCATGACCCTATGTACCACACCACGTGATCAAACCTAATCACCTATTTTTCCCCCATCAAATTATGTAAAAATTCTTTTTAGTGGGAATCTCCTTTAAATACCACTAGTTTGAGAGACAATGATTCATAGCTGAACATTACAGATTGTCTGAGGCTACAATATTTTTTGTTAATTTGGTCTTTAAAGTATACATATATTTTTTTAATTCTTTCATCATTTGTTTTGTATTGAACTGTTGATGAAATGCACGCAAGTAGTCCCAAGCTTAAATATTCTTTAATGTGATACACACATGGATGCCCAAGAAATAAAAATATAAAGCCTACATTAGAAGGGAAACCAGACTTACCAGCTGCTTTGTCCAACCTTCCTTTTTTCACTATAGGGAAAAAAAAAAAAAATTATGTTCAGATACTAGCTTAACAATGATTGCCAATAAATTTTATGAAAATAAATCTAAGGGATTTCTGGGGTATAAAAAACCCCTCAAAAATGAAAACATTATTTAAAAAAAAAAATAAATAAAATCTAAGCACCTTAGGGGCAAGATAATATGATTACTCAGAATTCTTTGAGAAGGAAAACATGTGGGAAGTCTTTGCAGTTTACAGAAACTTAATAAATACATGGATACAACACAAAGGGCAGAATGGAGACCAGGTGACCAGGCAGGGTAGTATGCTATCCATCACCTCATAATGATAGTTCAAAATTCTTCTCAATAATAGTCACAGAAGGCTCACAGACTTCATATAAAGTATCTTCTATCATCTTACAAAGACTCCTTTAGTAAATTGTATTTTCTCTGCCTAGTATAAAAGACATACTGCATAAACACCTTTCCAATTAAAAAGTGAACATTTGAAGTCCTGACTTTGTTCAATAGTCTTAAGTTCCTTGCTATGGTATCACTTACATGAATGAAAAATGCCCTGAAGCTAAAAGGACTAGTTCGGATTTTCATAGTTATGATGACTATCTAACCTGGTCATCATTTTTTATGAAGTGCCTGACTACTACAGTTCACTGAATTTAAACTTAAACAATATAGTTAAATATTTTTAAATATTTTTAAATTTTCCTGCCATATCAACACATGTAAAACAGTTCAATTTGAATGAATCACTGCAGTCTACTTACATATACCTCATATTTCACTATTATACTTATGACCTAGTAATTACCAATAAAACAAAACATTGGGTCCATAACTTTACATTGCTACGGTTCCCAAAAGCTTCCCACTGCTTTCTGATTCCCTTCCCACTTGTCTAACTTCATCTACCATCCTTTTCCTTATTCTGCTTTCATCTGTCTCTAAGCATCCCTAAGTATTCTGTGGAATTGCATCATATTTCAGCTGTCAGACATTCTGCAATAATTCCATCATGTCTCATACTGAAAAAGCTTTCACTTTCAACACAAATGACAGACCAATCTCTGAGCTACAAGCACTTTAAACACTGCAGCAGTTAAAATTCAAGATTGCAGAACTGACACACTGTACTTAGGTGGCTTCCCTTGAAGGAAGTACTGCAAGAAATATTTCCATTCACTTAATATGAGCAATGCACATCTGCAGTCTGTCAGGCTGCTCAGTTGCTTTTTGCAGCCACCTAATAAATATGTCACACTAGTTAAGAAGCTTTCATGATAAGAAAAACCTACCTTTTACAGAGAGAAGTTCCATTCCAGTATAAAAGTATTTTAAAGAACATAAATTGAAATAATTGAAGTTTTTTGTTTTGTTTTTTACAAATGAGGAAAGATTTGTTTCACTTTAAGACTACATTACTCTTTTCCTCCTGTTTCCTCACTGCAAAGTATTTCACTTTTCCTTCATGCTCCTCCCATATTTCGCATGGAGCAAAGCCAGCCAATCGATGCAGCAGTGAATGACCAATGACAAATTCTTTCTCCCTCTATATACACTCTGAGATGGAAGAAGAAATATTACAACTGCTTCCTCCCCCTCATTTCCTCAACTTTTATCTGCTGTATGCAGCCGTCTCTAGTCTAAACACATTTCTGAATGCTATCTTTGCCAGCAATAACTAACTCAGTGCAACTATTTTAATAAGAACGTACTTCAGGAGTTCTTACACTTTGATTTTAATACTTGCAAAGCATCTGAAGTGGAATATAGAAGGTTTACTTTTTTTTTTTCTTTTTTAAACACATTCATATTGTCAGAACTTATTTTACTGTATTAGCTATCTCTAAGTAGACTTAATTTTCTAAAATAAGGTGTGAATAAATATTGCACAAAGACAAGCTGAATTTAATATACCTCATGAATTCTTCATTCTACTGCAGCACTCCACTGGATAGTGGATGTTCTCATATCATGTTAAAATATTTTACAATACCCAAAGCACTAAAATAATTCTAAAAATTGTGGTGTTTATGACTACTTGTTCAGATTAATACCAGAGTTTATTTTGAGGGGTTTAGTTTTTGTTTCTTCCAATAAACAGGATCTGGATGATAGCTACACCTCAGAAGAGCTGACAGCTGAGACTGGATTAAAGAAAGTTTAGGGAAGTTGGGTGGTTTATCGGTATTTATAAATACCTGATGAGAGGGTGTAAACAAGACTGACTCTTCTCATTATTGCCTAATAACAGGTAAAGAGGCAATGGGCACAAACTGAAACTCAGATTCACCTGAATACCAGAAAACTCATTTTTACTGTGAGGGTAGTTTAACACTGAAATAGGTTGACCAGAGAGGATGGGGAGTTTTTGTCCTTGGAGCCAGTCAAAACATGACTGGACACAATGCTGGGAAACCTGCTCTTGTTGACCCTGGTTTTTAGCAGGGATGTTGAACTAGATCTAGAGAGGTTCCTTCCTTGTGATTCTGCAACAGCCCACAAGGTCAAAAGTCTGTGAAGCGTGACAGTGAAGAAAATTCAGTGCAGGATTTCATGAAAGTCTACAGTCACTTGAATTATACATGGTCTTGATTTAGTCCCCACCACCAAAATGTCTAGTACTTATGTTGTTTTAGGATCGTGCTACTGTCTCATAACAGTGAAGTTGTTAACATATTCCTTTTTGGTCTGGTGTTTTAGATTAGCATATTAGCATATATCTTTTCTAAATTATATTTATTCTGAACAAGTTTCCCACAGCAGCCTGACAGTCTTAGAGCCAGGTTTCCACCTTATGCAAGCAATGGAGTTCCACTGAAGTGAATAGAGTTAGTCTGGTGGACACTGACTGAGAATCTGATCTCAAATGTGTATTTGGGTCAAATGAAAAAAAGAAATGAAATTTACTTGGAACAAAAATCTGATCGCTGCTGACTTACAGTTCAGTAAACAGAGCCCACAATAAGCCTTAGCATGAGTCAAAGTTACACAGCTGCATCTTCGTATCCTTTTGAAACTGTGCAGACTTGCCTCTTCTTTCTTTCTTTCACTCACCTTCTCAGACATCAGGGCCCTTGATGTGGAATATTTATTTTCTCCTTGAATCCTTTGGTTCCAGCAGCAACAGCAGTCACTGTGGTTCATTTACTTTGCTGTGATGTGATACCACAACTGTTTGTTACATCTGCAACTGGTAATTGCATATATAACAATTTGTTATGACTTTATGGTAAGAAGTATGCAGAGAATAATTGAACATAATAAGCAGAAGGTAAATGTGGACTTGGACAGGGCACATGCAAATACTTTTTCACTTGGAATAATTAAAAGCACTAAGCTGGAACAAGCTGTCAAAATGGTGTTTGGCTAAAGGGTGTAAGAGTAGAAGCTGCAGAACAACCCTACTACTTAGTCAAGTCTTTCCCAGTATTTCTCCTTTTCCATATTACCATTTCCACTTTAATGTGTGATACTACATTTCAGTCCTATAAGCTGACTTCAATTAAGAGGTCCCATCATTTCAGATCTAGATGCTGAATCAAGAATTTAGGAAGATATTGGATAAAAAAAAAAAAGCCAAACAAAACCAAAAGGAATTGTTTACCTCATTTTTTCTAGACTATATCACAACTGTCTATACTTTCATTCAACTCTATTCAATAGAAGAAAGTAATCTGGTACGATGCTGTTGCTCAGGATGTGCCTGCCACCTGATACCTGACACTGTTGAGTGATCTGCTTCCAGAAAAATACATGTAATTATTTTTCAATCCAAGTTCCCCACTGATATATGGAGGATATGATTATTTGCACTTGTGAGCTTACATATTTATCTTTTTAGTGAGAATCTGCCTTTTTTATTTCTCTTTCTTTATATGAATTTATATAGCACATATTAGCAAACTGAAGCATGCCAGCATCTTTCAGTTAATTCATTACAAGCAAGGAGAATTCAGTCTTTTTATTTACCTATTTGGCATTAAAACTACACATTGTTCTTCTCAGGAAGTTCCTCCTTGACAGGATACTTGTAATGCAACAACTATGGTCATGAACTCAGATATTTTAATATAATATGTTGCGCAAGGAAAACAAGGAAGACAGCACATTTGAATACTGATTGCAAAAAAACATGTGGAAGAACCTCTCAACTTTCACAGGAAAATGAAAACACAGCCTACTGCTGATTTAAGATAATTATAGAAGAGGTTATTAGAAAATAAACTTAGTGGGGAAAAAGTTAGCTAAATTTCAATTGATATTACAAATAAAAAGTGCATGAGCAGTTTCCTTGCATCCAATACGTATCTATCTTTGATCATTATGAAGCCATCTTTTCTTGGCTATTTTTATGCTTACCCATGTGTATTCTTAAAGAACTTTTGACCTTTGAACAAAAGCATTTTAACTAGCTTTCTTCTGAAATTCTTCCATTGAGAAGAAAGGAATTTACTCCTTTGAAAATTAATACAGTGACTGAAATTTTCAGCTGATCAACATTCATCAGTATCTCCTTTCACTAACACATTAAGAAATATGCCAGTCACCTCAGTAGGTTAAAAGATAAACTTTTTTCTTTTTTTCCTTCCCCTTTGAAGTCAATCAGTGGCTTAAAACAAGAGCTAGAGGGAGAAGATGTTTGTCTATTGTGGGGAAAAAAGTACACTCTCTTCAGATCAAATTCTAAGATAAACACCTGCATTATCATTGTCATCATAACAACACAGAAAGCTGAAACTGATGAGAAGGAATTCAACCAGGAAAGCAAGCAAGAAAAAAAAAAAATCTGTTTCTCCAGACAGTTCATTCCTACCTTTCAGAAATATAGATTCTGCATCCCCAAGTGTATACTATAATTTTCAGTAGACTCAATAAGTGATAAAAGACAGAAATAATGAACTCTGTAACAAAATACGCTATCAGGAGATATATCGCTAAAGCAACAGGATGAAGCAGAAAAATCAATCAGCTGATTTCTGACCCTGAAAAACTATAAGCAATATTGAAGATAGAAACTACAAATTAGATCAGTTTTGTCCTTGCATCCAAAAAGTAGGCACAGCTATGGCTAGAGAGAATAGGTGATGTGGTCTGGGCTTCACAACAATCACCTTGATAAGTTAGTGTAATGCCCTCCATTTACCCTCTTCCGACAGGATACAAAGGAAGGTCCATCCTTGCTGGTTAATAACCAGCAAGTACACAGATGCAAAGTTTATTGAAATATCCTTTTGTTATTAATATCCAAAAAGTCAAGCCACAGCAATAAAAAAATATCCTGCAGTTTTAACACAAAGAAAAATACAATAAGTTATCACAGGTTCATATTCCACCTGTCAATTGTGATAGTCACAGGAGCTACTGGTTATTAGACTAAAAATAGACTTATCTCACAGGTTTTTTTCATTCTATTCCAGAAAAGTTTATTCCAACTTAAGTATGTGTCACAAATTTATAGGTTTTGAATAATTAAATACCTGGAGTTAATGAGAAAACTGTGTAATATTTAATTACGTACTAAACTTTATTAAAAATAGATTATTCAGTCCACATTAACCCTAAGACTTTTGTATGCAAATTTTGCACACCACCTCACATCTCCTCCCTTGACTCCAATAAGACAGACAAAGCTATCACTTACCTGTCTCATGAAAATATTGTTGGAATTAACATCTGTACAGGTGCTTCAGGATCCTCTCATTCAGAATGCTATGAAGAGAAAAATAAATATTTTCGCTATTTTACATAAATAGAAACTGAGCCTGTACAAACCAGTTCTTGTGCCACTACATTAAGTGGAAAGAGGATCACATACTTCTGATTATAGTTCTCAAGTTTGGGTATTATTCTGCCCCCACTGTGACCTCTGTCTCTTCAATGACAAAGTCATTTGGAACACTGACATTACATGCCCCAGAAAGCATGCCCCCTTTGTACAGCAAGACAGATCAGAAAAAGCTACCTTAAACAATGCAAATAAATTTCAAAGTATTTTTCTTCTTAGAATCTATTTTAAGTTAACCAAGAATTTCTGAAGTTTGTATTTCATTGTCAGTAGCTCTGCTCATTGCTATGATTCCTGTAAAATTGCTTGCTGCCACACAAAAAATGAAAATGTGCTCATTATAACTAAGGAGGAATAAAATTTAAAAAAACCTTAGCTCATCAGAGGCCAGATACATTTCTACTCACTGACTTTTAAAAATACAGGTTTGTTCCCTATAAAAGGAAATGTTTCCCTATCTCTTGTATCTCTGTTCTACATGTTCTTATGTAGGCTTAATTGCTTTCTTGACTACTTTTATTTTGCACTTAGAGACACCTAGTGGCTCGCCTCTGAATTGCTCTGAAAAACGAATGCTTCCTCATTTCTAAATGAACTTCAGATGTTTCCAGATCTCATTTATCTCTTAAAACACAGCACATTAAACACCTGATTTTACCAAAAGAAAAAGCACTAGTATACAGAACTGTATTGCATAGTACACATGAAAAGTCTGACATGTCAAAAAATACTTTGTCCTTTTTTTTTATTTTAAAAATCTATCTGAAGAATAAACATATCTAGAATAACCATAGAAAATGCACTTTTTCTCTTCAGAACATTCAGTTTTATTCATCTTACACACCAGATTTGCTACTTTGGCCTCTGTATCTCTTCCTGAACATAAATCTCAAACAGATGCCATTTTTCATCATTTCATATATCATAGAATGGTTAGGGTTGGAAAGGACCCTAAGATCATCCAGTTCCAACCCCCTGCCTCAGCCTACACCATGTCACCCAAGGCTGTGTCCAACCTGGCCTTGAACAGCGATGGAGCATTCACCACTTCTTTAGGCAACCTGCTCCAGTGCCTCACTACCCTCACAGTAAAGAGCTTATGTCTAACCTGAACTTTCCCTGTTTCAACCCATTACACCTTGTCCTATATATATCTGTACACATACAATCATCCCTCTGAAACTGTGATTTTACTGAGTGCTTCACCCTAGCAGGATTTCTTAGTATCAGCGGAATTGCTCTACATGCAAAATAAGGTGGCAGAATAAAGCCCCTACCAAGAAACTAGGTGAAGCTGAGTTATTTTTTCATCTCCAATCTTAAATGAAAAAGGTGTTTCTAAGGAAACAGAGTAACAATCTTAGATTGACTACTTTGTGATTTAGCAGAATGTTTTCTAAGCCAGTTAAGGCCTGGTAATCTTATGAATCTACAATTAGTTACATATGCTGCAAATGCAGAGAAATGTCTCTTCTTTGTGCTTTTAAAAATTCTCCATTCCTGGGACACTCAATAACTGCACTTAATCTGTATGAGCTCTGTACCTATATTTCTAAAATTGTAATCCTCTCTTCAACTCACCTGAAAATATCTGTATTCAAGAAAAGCCATGGAACCATAATGGAAATGAAAAAGTATGAGATATCTTTATTTCCTGTACCTCTGTTTAATGAGCATATAGGAAGTGCTTAAATGACTAATCCTAAAAGTATCTGTAATAGTTCAGCACTTTCAGCCTTTTCTTTAAGAAAAATCACTTCATACCCTAAAACCACAATAAATATATACCTACTAGAAACCCAAATAGTTCCTATCCTGCTTCTGTAGGTAGACAGAACAGGTAATTTCTTTCTCCTGGATTCTCATGTCTCATGAAAATAAGAAGAGGAACTCCTAGAAACAAATATAGCCGCCATAATTGCCTACATTATATGGTCTTACAGGATGAAGAATACTGGTAAAGGTGTGGTCATGATACTCATTATAAGGAATCTTTTAAATTGGGAAAAATTATTACCAAAAGTTCCCTTTAGTAAATTTATAATTTAGTATTACACACTTTTCCTCAGAAAAGAGCCCACAAAGAACAAAAACTAAACCCATTTTATGCAGATAAATTTACAAGGCCAAAGTGTGAAGTGAGTAATTAAAGCAAGGAAAAAGCCTTTAAAAATATTTATGAGGACAAACCCAGAAGGTTACTCCTACAAGCTTAAAAGTAGTTAAACTGAAATTCAACAATAACAAATCATGTTTTCATATTTTGAGCAAAATTAAGCTGTGAATCAGATTTACCTGTCCTCTGTTTCTACTTTGTCCCCTCTAGTGTCTGAAAGTGTATTACATTCCTTTATATTACAGTAAATAAACAATTCTGTACTTATGACTTGTGTTTTGAAATTAATAAATTTGTGAAACTACCCTATTGTTGGACTGAGCAGCTACAGCATTATTTTCTAACCCCCCCCAAAAAACCCCTACAATCAAACAATAAAGTGCAGTTTGTAAATCCAGTAAAACAGACATTAAAAGATTGAATCCAGTATTAACACTGCACTGCTTTAATTCCAGCATGTAACAAGTATAGCCTTAGCTCACACTTTTATCTGATAGCAATTTTTTAAATTGCATTTCTCATAAAAGCCCTAATTTCATCAACGGCATTCTTAAGCCTCCAAAGTACATCCAATGGTGAACATACCCACTGCTTATCTTTGCAAAACAAAAGCTCTGTTGACATGAAATGTGACATTCTTTCATCAATATTTCATCACATTATATGTAAAATAATACAATAAATTCTCAGTACTTGACAACTATCCCCTAATGTAATCTAAGTTAATGCTGTTTTATATTCCAGTATGTGACATCTGTCAACAATGTTGTTAACCAACTGCTCTTACTCTTCTCAAAAACATGCCTTGATTGCTAACTGAGGCCACATAAATAGTTTAGTTTATTAAAGTTACTTTGCTGCCCATTCAGATAAACGAGGAAAATGCTTAAAAGTAGCTGAAGAGAAGAAAGATTGAGAAAGTAATTACTGGATGACAATAATCACAACAGAGACTGAAATTATTACATGGTCTATGATTAATAAATTAGTGAGCAGATATTTTTAGTGAGAAATAGGAATTTCTCGCTAGAAGTGAGAAAGTACCTACATAACCCGAAGTCATGAGAAATAGGCATAAATTTCTCCAATTATAAAAGTTCTTTAAAAAAAAAATTAAAGTGCTTTTCATTAAGAGATTTCAAGGCTTTTCATAATGGAGGTAAATCTCATTTTTATTAAATTACAGATGTGGAAAACAAAAGACTGACACACTGTCTCCCAGGAGACCAGTGGCCAAGTCTGCAATGCAACATGGCACATCTGAATCTAGCACTAGGTCACCAACGCAAAATAAATCCTCCTCAACAAAAGAATCTGAGAAATACTTCATAAAACATCATTTTATCCCTTCTGTTACAAACAAGCATGTCTGGATAAAATGAGGTGAAGTGGTCTGCATGTCAGAACAAAAGAAGAACTAGAATTAGAATGCAAGCCTTCTGTAACAGCATGTGAAAGCAATGCTCCAAGAATATAACTAGCAACTGATGACTGCAGTTTTGATACAGACAGTTCACTTTTGAAAAGACATATTATTTCCTTTAGAAGAGATTTTTTTTCTTGCCTAAATCATGGAAGGCATGGAACCTTTTCTTTTTGTACATATTTTATTTGCGAAATGCCCTTGCCCCCTTTGGAGAGGCTGTGGAGATCCAACAGTCCACAACAGATCTCCTTTTTCTCAACAGAAAAAAAAAAAAAAAAAGGTCTTTGTTGAGCTCAAGAGCATGGGCAGTTTTAACTACTTTTGTTTGTGCATGTTCTCCCTTTCCTTACTAGTTGTCGGGTGTGATATTTCAACTTGTGATACATTTAACTTGGGCTATGATCCACTATGGATTTCAACTCAAGAATATTCTGCAAACATCACAAGTTATTCTTGCAAACTATTTCAAGCCAGGGTAATTCTTGTAATTTATTTCCCTATGCAAACCCACCTGATACCATGGCAGGTAGACTGGTAAATCTGTGTTTGTTCTGTTTTTCCCGTAATGCAGGCTCTGTAGCAGTTCAATCACTCTTTCCAACATGAATTATTAAAATGAAAACTTTACACAAATATTATACAAAGTACGGGAGGTTTTATGTTTAGGTAGAACCATAAAAAAAAACCCAAACAAAACCAACATATAGCTTGGGATGCTATCACATCAACCTTATATTAAAAATTTTATCACTTACAACACTTGAAAAGGTATGCAACTTTAAACACAATGCTTCATATTGTAAAGACTGGGAATGAAATAAAACCTGATTTTGGGGGATAGTTCTTAATATCTTGAAGTATAATTAGTATATATGGTACATACAGCTTTCATAAACACTATTTCTGATGTGCATCTGTAACTACATTTAAATAGTACTAATATGCACACTGCTTTTATGGAATAATTTATTTTACCAAGCTAAAAAAAATACAGTGTTGGTAGGCAAAATAGAAATCACAGTTTCATGACACTCTCTGAACATAAGATGTAATTAAGGTCTTTGCAGTAGCCTTCCCTTTGTGTTAAATTGTGCTAAAGTGTATGCAACAACTTTGTCTTATGGAAACCTTCATGCATTGATGACTAACGAGAAGCTGTTGAAATAACTTACTTAGGTTCACAGGCAGAATTCACAATTCATATCATGTGCCATAAAAGCACAAGCAATATCCAGTTTATCCATTAGGTTACTTGGTCTCATACAATTATTTCACTTTCTTGATAAGCATTTTTGACTACAAAAACTTTAACTGAAATTCCAGTTACCACTATTGACTTTAAAGGGCCAGTGTTCATCTTCTCTGAGGAAAATAACATTATTGCTTTTAAACTAAATTAAGTTGTATCATCTCATTTTGTTTTCAACTAGAATATTATTAAAATGCCCAGAAATAAGCCCAAAGAAAAGCTACCTCTAAGTTTTCATACAAGTGATTATATTTCAGTGTTCTTCACTTAGCCTAATACTATTTTACCAAACACCACCATTTCCATTAAAGTTCTATTTCCAGGGTTTATAAAGTTTTTTAAATCATTCATAAGGTGAAGCAACTTTGAGTAGTCTCAAGTTTATTGTGAGCTAATGACCTGCTAAAACACATAAAAACCACAAGCTGTGGAGAAACGTTTCAAAACATTACATATTGTTTTTTCATTACATTCACTTACCTCTAAAATGCAGCCCACAGATGCAAATTATAATTACTTCAACGCATTTTCATTAAGATGAACCCACACGTATAGAACAACTCAACTTGGCTCCTCACAATAGTCTTTCACAGACCATAGCTTCTCTGAAATTGACCTTATAACAAAAAACAAACACGCCAACAAACAAATAAACATCACATATCTCCTCATTTCTCTACATTAACTCACTAGAACTTAACGTTTTGAGAAGAAATACCTGAAGTTGAGAAACTCACACCCTCAACAACGCACAGTCCTCATGCCATGAGGCACATAACTCTCCCTTTACTGCACTCAAACCCGGAGCTGCTGAGAAACAGGGCACCTGACCAGAGAGTTGCAGAACCGACACCACCTGCAGCTGCCCCTGCGGCCAGCAGAAATGCTCCTCTCTCCGTACTTTAAGCAGGGCGGACACCTCAGAAGTTTATTATACTTCATTACGGAGCAAGGGGTACTTTCTAAGGGACAGGCCGGCCCCGCCCGGGTCTGCTGAACCACAAGGGAGCGCGGAGAAGCAGGTGGGTGAGTAAGGCAGAAGTAGTCCAGATTTCACCTCACATGTTGTTCCTTTAGTTCTTTTTTCTTCTCGCTTTTCGCGCTGAGCCGCCGAAACAGAAAGCGACCCCCGGAGCAGCTCCTCTCGGCGGGCGCTGACGGGACTGTGGGCAGCTGCGGTCAGCACGCGCTGCCCTTGCTCCCGCCGCCCCGCAGAGGCTGGGGGTCGGCCGGCGCCTCGCGGCCGGGGCGGGAGCAGAGCAGGGCAGGGCAGGGCTGGGCTGGGCTGGGTGTAGCCGTGCCCGAGCGGGATAAAACCCGTCGTGCTGCAGCTTCCTCTCTTTTCTCTTGGTGCTCTGTCTGCGCCGGCCGGTCTTCTGCCACTCGCGGTGCCTGGAGCCGCTGCAGGTAAGGGGTTGTGCTGCGGCCTCGCCGCTCAGTACGGCTCCTCTCAGCTGCCTCTCCCACCGGCCCTTCTCCCCGGCCGGTGCTGGTCTCCCCGGCCCGCCGGCAGCGGGGTCGCGCCTCAGTGCGGAGCCCCGGACCGCTCCTCCGCGTCCGGGCAGGGGTCTGTGGCCGCGAGGCTCCGCTTCTTCGGATGCCTTAGGAAAACGACTGAGGGGTGGGCTTGGATTTTGTCTTGGCCAAGAGCAGCGGTAACATCGGGTACTGCAGAGCTCTTCCGCTGGGGCGAAGCCTTTTTGGGTGGTGCGGCGTTTTTCTCTTTGCTCGGGCCAATGTCAGCCAAGTTTCTGGGAGTTCTGTTTCGTCCCCTGTACGTTTAGTATCAACTGTATAGCTTCATTATGTTTTCGCTTTGACACGTGATGTTGGATGTCTGAACTTCCCTTTCCAACGTCATCTGGTGAATTATATATATTCAGTCAGTTGTCTTTGAGTATACTTGCTCAATGGACTTCTTGGAGAAAGACAGTAATGTGAGAACATAGCAGAGTTCAAAATACTAGTTCACTGAAATGGGAAAATGCTTCTGTGTTATTTTAGTGATGCCTTTTGAGTAGATGCAAAGCCTTAGAATAGAAATAAATTTATATTTATTCTATAGCAGTTCTGTTCTCTCTTGAAAATAGTTCAGTTAGAAACTTCCCTTGAGACTTGCTCAATGATGGAATTAACCAGGGCTCTCTTGGAGCCCTGTGGTGATTCTGTTACAAACACTTTTCTAATTACTTTTAGGAACAGTAGTAGTATTTTCGTAAAGTATCATGAGATTTTAGCATATCAGACATGCTGCTGGTACAGAGCTGTGATGTTTTGGGAATCCATTGCAGAAATGGCTCTGTGGTGAGCCAGTTCTGCTCAAAAGACTTATGTCAGGTGGTAGGATTGGTTACACAAGAGCAGGTTTTTCTCATGAAATTTTTTTCAGTGTTAAAATTAGAACTTTATTGTAGTTACAGCTGCAATCCATGCATTGCAGTGCATTGAATCAGGTTTGGACTTTGATTCTGCTTCATAATAGACAGTGTCTCTCTACTTAAGCAGATCTGTTTGTGTACATATAATAAATCTTTCAAAGTTGTTTACACTAAACAGGTGTGTGCCCCATAGTGAAGAACACTGTGGAGAGGCCTGCTTGGTAATCAGGAGTGTTCAAAGAGCAAAATGGAAAAACGAAGAGTTCTTGTTGTCAGAGTTTGGAAATCCTCATTATGATGCAATTAATTACACCAGTGCTTAGTGTAAGTTACATCACTGTCCAAAAACCAAAGGCTGATGAAATGTTTCAGTTGTTTTATTTCCAGCATCTGGTTCCAATTTATTTGTTGTTTAAACATTCCTGAGTACAGTGTAGCTGAACCAAAAACATCACCTCTCTGATCAGTGGGGTTTTTTATCTTAAATGAGTTCAAGGTCACTTAAGGAAGACAAAATGAGTGACTTAGAGCTTTGATGCGTATTCACTGCCTCTCAGTTTGACATTTTTGTAAATTGTTTTTTTTTTGTAGATTTCATGTGTCTTGACTTTACCAGATTTTTATATCTTCTGTTGCAGTAGTGTAAATAAGAATGAATTCTGTAGGATTAATTATGGCTAGTTCATTACAGAGTCCGTGATGTTTAGTAAAAATGAAAGTTGATCAAAGTTCTTGTAGATTACATTAATGCTTTTACTTGCATTTGTGGGAAGTCTTGACGCAGACTTAAAGTTTATTACTCTCTAGACTTTCCAAGTTATGTGGGCCATAAACTGGGAGTTGACACCCCCTTGGTACACCTTCTTAGTACACCCTTTGATTCATGGGGGATTGTTTTATGATCATTGACTCTTTTAAAGGGCATGATATGTGTCTGCTGAAAAGACAATTTATAATTAAGGAAAAATAAGGAGCTGTCTCTGCACAGGCATAAGGAAGCAGCACTTCCTGAAATGGAAAAACTTACTTTCAATCAAGTTTGGTAACTTAATTATATGTAAAGTTAAAGCCTGTCTTTAAATCAGTAAGATTCAATTTTGTTGAAATCAAAACTTGCTTTCTGCAGAAACTGGTGGTCCTTTTCTGTCATATGTACTTCCCTGTGAGAATTGATGGGTGAATTTCCTAAGACCTGATTAAAGCTCTGCTTCAGTAAAGCATTTCACAATTTCAATACAACTCCACTGAAGATGACTTAAGTGATGCTGTTTGTATGCTTAAGGCTTTGGAAGTGGCAAATAATCCACATATATATTAGTTCTGTATAGTGCTTAAGCAACATCTTGTTCCTGTAGATAACTATGTACTTCATAAAACATTCAGACATAAAATTTCAGACAGTAAAAACAAGTGTGTTTTCTTTTTCTTTATTGCGTTTGTTCTTTCTTTAAAGACATCTTTTATGGCTCCAAACACTTGTAATACTTTCTCCACATGAACTTTGGATATATGCAGTATCCTTGATATATGTGACTTAAAACCAAGTTAGCTAGATCACATGCATCAATTTTTAACATGTTTAAACAGCTATTATATCATTGTTGTTGCAGAAGTCTTTAATAACAGTGGAAAAAAAGTAGGAATTCCTAGTTTTGCACACATCTTTAATTTTTCTACTTAGCAAAAGAGCATCTCATGACACTTTTCGAGTAAGCTTAAATTAATGAACAGTTAATGGGGTAAAATGGTAACTTCAAGGAAGTTAAGATTATTCTACTGTACCTTAGGACTGTGCAAAGCACAAGTGTGCTGAGTTTTCACTGCTCCATTTTCCAGCTTAGGTGCAACATAAACTATTTTAATTAATATTGTGTCACCAAAAGGTTTTGAGATGGCCAATTGAATTCTGCCAAGATAGAGTCTTTTGATGAAAACATATCTTTATTGATTGTAGAAGAAGAAAATCATTTTTAAAATGAAATCCAGAGAAAAATCATATCCCTCAGAGAAAATTTCTGAGTGGCAGGCTGAGATTAACATCATAAAATTGAATTTCTGCTGCAAACCTTTGATGTAATCAGCAGCTGGGAGATGGTGTTGCCCTTACTGTGCTCTTTCTGATTGTGGTGAATTATTGTGTGGAATGAAATAAGTGTTTCTTGTGTCACTCGTTCAAGAAATACAAACAAGGTATTACTAGGTGGTTCTTGCTAGTTAAAATGGGTTGTATTGATTCCTGGTCCCAGTCTCTTGCTCCTTTGGACTGCAGTACATTCACACCCCAAGAGGGATCTGGATGTCACTCATCAGTGAGTCCTTGGGCAGGTTAGGCTGTAGCCCTGACAGGTCTCCAGGGATGTCCCATGAACTTAAACTGGAACCACGGTGGTAGGCAGGCAGGCAGGGAGTGTCTCAGGGTGGAGATGCAAAAAAGGAAGTAGAATGGAAAAAGGTGTGGAGTACTGAGGATTCTGGCAGGATGTATTAAAACACAAGGAAGTGAGCCATAGGATAGAAGTGTTGATTGGAGTATTTTACTTCTTGCCTGCTATCTGATCAGGTATGTTAACAAAAAAATTTGAAATACAGAAATACCTACAGAGGGCTGCTGTACCTACAGAGAGCAGGCTCTGCATCTTAAAGGAGCTGATTATTAGTTCCCTTGTGCGATGTGCTAAATACAAACTAGCTTTTAATTACCTTTTAAAAACTATCTTAATCTTTATGCTTTACTTTTTGCTATTAATTATTTCAAATGTCTTTTACCTTTGTCTTGTCTTGCTGTCTTCAATATCGTTTTTTTGGTCATCGTTCTCTTTGCTTAACTAGCCTCATATACCTTTTACCTTTTCCTACATTGCACATCCTGCCATCTGCCCTGTAGCCACTGTATCTCCATTCTATTTCCATTTCTCTGTTAAGCATCTTTCTCAGCATTTATCTTTTCTAATTTATTCCACTGCTTACACTTATACAAGTGTGTGCCTACCCTGCTGCTTCACAAATTGCAAAGTACTGTTGACCTGTATTTTCAGATTCATGGATGCAATGGATTTCTGAATAGCGACTTATATAAACAGCAGATCTGTGACCTGCGTCATGAGTGTGGATGTGGTACATCTGCCGGCTTATAAAGACAGCACTTTGTCACTTCTGTGTCTTTAGATTTTGTACTTCAGATACTTTTACCAAGTATTTTGTAAATGCAATGTATTATTTATGCCTCTTAGATGGATTTGCTATATATTGTGGACAATGGGTGAGTAATTTTAATTAGGGAAAGATATCTCTGGTAATCAGCAAAAATATAGTGTATCGTCTTTAAGGAGAGTGCAACATCTACATCAAAGTAAATTGAGAAAGTTGTGAAAGCAGTAAGAGTTAGTAGACTGCAAGTCAAAGCTATTTTTAGGAAACTAATTAGCTTTTTTACGAACAGTACAAAAATATTGATAAAACCTCTATTTTCTTATATAGGCGGTAAGAACAAGTATGTCAAATAAAGCCAAAGAATAGACAGGAACAGGAGAATGAAACTGGTTACAAACAAATGAGCCTTTTGAATTTGTCATGAAAACCTACTAGGCTCTGCCTAAAATTTAGTTTGTAAACATTTTACTACAATGATGAATCTAAAAAGGGATGTGTGTGGAGGAAACTTCGTATTTTACTTGGCCATCAAGAACATTGAAGCCTGGACCAATACAATTTTGCTAGACTGAGAAGACACATGCTGCTCTCCTAAAATTGTCAATAATTGTTTTAATCACTTTGGCCCATCTATCTTTTTGTTGGTGTGTTTTTGTTTTTATTGTTTGTATTTTTAATCCAATACAAACAATTAAATGCTGCTAATCTCATAATATTTTCAGGACTGTAAGCCAATTACTGCATCTCTTCTTGTGCCTGCACTGATTGCCACACACTGACCTGGACAAACTGATCTTGAGAAAACTTATATTGTGTTGAATATGAAATATACATGAAATAAGCATGAATATAAATTTAGACTGTTGCCTGTAGAGTGACTTTTTGTTTTATGAAGTCTCTTCTACTATAAATAAACTATAAATTCCTCTTTGGTAGCTTTTATGGTCTGTAGCTAAGAGGAGGAGGTTTTTGTCACAGCCAGTGCTTTTTGATGTGAACTGTTTGAGGTTAAGCTTCTAGGAAGTTCAGTTCCTAGTTTTAAGAACCTTTATGTATGTGAGAACTGGTGTATTCTTAATTCATTTAAAAATCAGGGTATGTATTTTTTCTATCAATAAATGTGACCGGTCACAGTCAAAACAGTTGAGTGATGAGGAAAACCCCTTGCATTACTATGTGCTTAGAAGGGCATTCAAGGTCAGACCTCCTGTGCTCTGGCCCTTTTAGAATACCTCATGGCCTCTGTAGAATAAAAGGTGGTATACTCAGTCTTCTGAATGAAAATTTAACACTGGAAATGGTCCAAAGTTGCTGAAGTAGTACAACCAAAGTCTTTGAAGCAGTGCAAACTGGAATAATTTTCCAAGTTAAGAAGTTTTGTGGTGTGGTTTCAGAGTGAAAGGTGCTTGTAGAACTAGAGACAGGGTGGCAGAGATGTGAGAAGTTAGTGGTGGAATGAATTGGTAAGTTTTTAACTCGTAATATGGTTTTTGTTTTTAGTCATGAGGTTTTAGCAGTGTGATCGTAAGGGCAGGTCAAAGAAAGAAGTTTATTAGGTTCTAAGCAGAGAGAAATGGGGAGCAGGACTGAGGAATTGGATTTGAAGTTGAATAAGGGGTTAATACTGCAAATCAGACATGCTTGAGTGTGCAGAGCTGGAAGAATTTGTGCTGATAAGCAATATGCAGCTCAGATATGCCTTGGGCAATATTTGACTTTGGAAACAGTTTTTATCTTCTTTTTTTTAAAGGAACAGTGTGATAAATATCTGTTGATTTTATTAAAAAAAGTTTGCTGTAGGTGCCATCAGTGTTACTGAATAGCTTTGATAAAGCTAAGTATCATCAAGACAAAATGTGGGTATCAGCAGGTGAGTGTGTGGTATTTCTAGCGAAGTTGGGGTATTCTTAAAATAACTTTCATGCAAAGTACTTGTGCATCAAAATACCTTAATCCAAACGAAAAGTTAACAAGGGAGCAAGAGGAAAAAAGTTAAGGACTGTTATATTAACACAGAAGTTCACATACCTTCTGTTTTTTATTTCTCTTATAAGAGAATTAGACTGAAATGTATAACCAATCTTTTAGTAGCTGTTTATTAATATGACACTCATGGATATCTGAAATGTGTGCAAATAGTTCATCTATATATTAGCAAATTCTACCAATTTTAGTTTTTAACTTCTGTTGATTGTGTGAGTTCTGTTACTCATCACTTGCTCAGCAGTAGGCCTTCTGCTAAGAATATTGATCTTGAGTCTATGCTGCTTTTACAAGAAAATGTAATTTATGAGTTCATATTCAGTGCAGTACAAATCTGAATTCTGCTGTCTTATGGTGTTTAACACTAATTGAACACTCCCATGGCACAAGTATAAATTACTACATGATATGCAAGGAAGCACATTTTAAAGACTCAGGATTTGGCCTATCAAACTGTTAACTGGGCAGCCACCATTTTGTAAGAAACTTGACTTTTCTTTGCTTAGCTGAAACCTGAAAACATATCACTAGAGTTTGGCTAGAACAGCTTTGATTTCAGGGCATAAACTGGAAGAGAAAAGGATGTCAGTGTTCACCAGTAAGTGTAATACTTCATGTGACTAGAAATTTAAAAATTAACTTTTGTAAAAGTAAAGTTTTAAAGCTGAGCTCAATAACATGTCTCAGGATTTTGTGAGATACCCACAAAGAGCTTTAAAATGAAACTAAATGTGATTTAGCCTAATAAACTGCTGACTTCAATTAGTTTTCTCTTAGACCCCTCTTCCTCTGCCTTTGATGTTCTGGCTGAGGTTGTATGGCAGGACCTTGATAGTCTGCCATACCAGTCTTCTCAGCCTTTTTTCTCAGTAGCTGAGCCCTTTGTCTTGTGTACTTGTCAGAAAGCAAGACCATTCCTCCAGTTCTGTGTTACTTAAGGCTTTTATTAGGAATAATGGATATACTTCTTGTCCGTGTCCCTGCTTTTAGCTGCTACCATGCTAGATTTAGTGATGGTTTGTATTACAGTTTTTTAAACAAAGCTTAAAAGCTGCGTCTGTGCTCTGTTTCTGTCTGTGGTCTTTTCTGAATTATCACAGAAACTGCTTTTCATGTCACTTTTCATTGTTCCTAGATTACTTCCTTTGGCTGGCTATTATCTGCTGCCACGCATTTCCTGCCTCCTCTCACAAGATTTCAGCTTTACTGTCATGTCTCTTGTCTGATCCCTCCTAACTGCACTGTTCTGGCACCTGTTTTGTTTTAAATATCTTTTTGCTAAGGATGTGCGAAGGACTCTGTTGTGTCCCCTTTCTTCAGGACAAACAGGAGCACACCTTCTCTGAAAGGTGTATTTTGGTTAGTGGGGGCTCTGAAGTATCTATTAAATGGTATTATTGCTGTTTGGATAACAAGTAGCTGACATACATACAATATCTTGAAAAGAGTAATTAAATTCTTTAAGTGACCCTAGGCAATGGTGCATCTGAAGGGCTTAACATTTGTTTCTTGTTCTCTCATACTTGGGAATAACTTCTTGAGTTACATGAACATTTTTGTTCCTCCTTGTCAGCTCTCTGTGTACTGGTGGTAGTTAAAACTGTCCTCAGTACAGTTTAAGAAAATCCTCAGTTTTCAGAGGAGTCACTTATTGGGCACAAGTCAACTTCATACTCTTCCTCCCTGACAACAGTTAGAAGCAGGTGACAACAATCTTCTGGCATTTTCTCCTGAAAACTGAATGGGAAGGGAGGTTGACAAAGATGCTTCAGAAGCATTTGTACAGGCTTTCTGGGAAAATGGAGAGAAGAGCTATCATGGGATACAGGGAATGACTACTGGAGGCTGTTGTATACTCCAGTTAATTTGGGAGTTTTGTTACAGGTGACTTTTATGTATGGAAACTGCTTGGGCTAAGGTAGGCACTGCCAGGTTAGTGTAGGGCTCTGATATAAAGATAAAAAGATTAAGATGTGCTTAAAGGTATTGCTCATCTGTGTCTGTTTTTAGCAATCCATCCTTTTACCTAAGTTGACGCAAAGGAGACATACTTGTTGGATGTGTTGTAAGGTCCCCTGAGAAGTCTTAACAGGACAAATACAATTTTTAAGTGCCAAATTAGTTATGGTCAGATACTTACTGGTTTTTTGGTTTTTCATTTTGAAGGTATCTTTGGAAATACTCTAGAAAAATGTTTGACACTCATGAACATGGGAATTTGAACAGTAAACAATGTGATAGAGGGTTTGTGAGGTGACTGAGAAAGCAGTTTTCTCAGGGCTTTTGTTTGAAACAAAACACGTACAGAATCCAGCTAACAAGCAGAGCTGCTTTTACAAAGGACACACATCAAGTCTAAAAGCAAGCAAAGCAGAATTTTTTTTTTAATAAGGAGGATTTTATGATGTTTTCTAAGTTTTTTGTTTGTTTGTGTGGGGGGGGGGGGGGGGGGGGGGGGGGGGGGGGGGGGGGCGGGGGGGGGGGGG
>JANEMJ010034848.1:0-25650 GCA_024361745.1 Cacatua alba | reverse complement strand
TGTTTACCCTGACCAAGGACTTTCTGAGTCTCATGCTCTGCCAGGGAGGAGGGGAAGCCGGGAGGAAGCAGAGACAGCACACCTGACCCAAACTAGCCAAAGAGGTATTCCATACCACAGCACTTCATGCCCAGTATATAAACTGGGGGAGTTACCCAGAAGGGCTAGACTGCTGCTCGGGTCAGGCTGAGTATCGGTCGGTGGGTGGTGAGCAATTGTATTCTCTCCCCTTGTTATTTTCCCTTATCATTATTATCATTGGCGGTAGCAGCAGTGATTTTGTGTTATACCTTAGTTACCGGACTGCTCTTATCTCAACCCGGGGGAGTTACATTCTTTTGATTCTCTTCCCTATCCTTCCGGTAGTGGGGGGAGGAGGAAGGGGAAAAGTGAGCGAGCGGCTGTGTGGTTCTGAGTTACCAGCTGGGCTTAAACCATGGGAGTTAGTTTTGGGACTTTTTATCCCAATTATTTTGAGATGTGTCAACCAGACAGATATTGTATGTGGCGTAGAGAATGGTAATTTAAAAAAAAAATTAACTCAGGTTAATATTGCATTAGAAGGCTTGTTGAAAAGTTATTAAAGATAAACCACAGCATAATAAAAGGAGCGCTTTTCTTATTTTTGATCCTCAGTGTTCCCATGAATCAAATTTAAAAAATTCTGTTTATCCTCATTTCCTGCCTATAAGTATTAAAAATTAGATATGTGGCTTCCCTGCTAACCTGGTGTTGCAGAAGAGCAACAAAAAGTTGCAGAAAAGATAGGCACTCCTGCTTTACTTTACTGATTTTGGTAAATTTTGAAGTCCAGCAAAAGCAACCTTTAGACTTTAATAAACTTCTATACTTTCTTTGCTTTCATTCAAAACCAAAAATGTTAAAGCAATCAAAAAGTAATGGAACAGCAAGATGGATAGAGGAAAGGGCCATATAACTAGTGAACAGTGGAATTAATGGATCCAGTGAATTGGCTTCTGGAGGGCTATTTAGAGACTCTGATTTCTAACCAAGATATAGTGCCACAATTAAGGCTTTCCTGCAAACTGGCACTAATACGATCTCCCTCTTCTATCTTGCTATGTGTAATGTCTAATATCTTTTTAGTCTTTACCTCTTTCAAATTTGCCTGACATTGCCCTGGGTGTTAAAACAGTATCGGGGAGAAAGACTTGTATACGCATGCACATGTACTCAAAGAATGCAATCTCATAGCCTGGCTCTTTATTATGATCAAGACATAAAGGGGCAAAAGCACTTCTTTCTTCATTTTACATCAGTGGTTCTTTAACAAAATATGTTAACAGAAAAAGCATTGAATAGGATAAACAGGGGTAGGAAAGTTAAATGCACATTTCTGCAGGAGTTTCAGGTATAGACTACCCTAAGTATGCTTTTGAAAATCTAGATCAATATTGAGCAATGCATGGCCTTCAGCTCATATGCTTTTTCACTTATGGTCACATTCTTCAGTCAGAACTCAGGTATGTCTGAGGTCATCAGCCAGTCCCTTTCTCTGACTACTGTACATGTCATATTCTGCAAAGCCAGCCACCAAAGTGGCATATGCAGGAAAACTCCTTGCTTTAGGAGTTCGCAGGGAAAGGTGGAAGAGGGAGCTATACTTTGGTAGGAGAAGATAGAGGATGTAAGTGCATTTATTTGCAACTCTGCTGATAAACTGAAGTGCTTGACAATCTACTGGGAAGTTTGATTGGGCACCTGTGATCTGGGATACTTCAATAACCTCTGTAATTATACACACAGGCACAGAGACATTCATACACGTGCTCACAGACACACACTTGAGATACTATAGAGTCGATTTTAGAACTTTAGAATTTCATGTTCTCAGTTCCATCTATGTAGCTACTGTTGGCATATTCTTTCTCTGCTTTTAATATCCTATGTGGATACAAAAGCCAGACTGCACCCTGGTTTAATTCTGTTGAAGTCAATGGAGTTATAGCATATAGTAATTTGGTTTATTGATTTTAGTAATTCAATCCAACTCCCATGTAAAGAATATAGTGTGCAGTTGAACTAATTATACATACAGAGCTAAATTTAAAAATATTTTTATGTTTTTCTCAGTCTTACATATGACAAAATACAAGAAAATATCTAAATATATTTTTACTTATTTTTATTCAGCAAACAATTTTATGCTATTTAATTATTAATTAAAGTCCATACAAACTTATGGTTTTAGATACATACATTGCATTAACCGTGTCCTTATCTGTTTTATAGAACAGGTGAAAATTTCTGAACCATGCTATGAGGAAAAAGTGCTTTAATAACCAACTGAACAGTCTGAAAAGGAGATGCATTCAGCATAATTTATGGTAGCAGAATTTGCCATTTGTAAACTGGATCAGTGTAAATCCAGCTTAAAAAAAAGAAATATATATGTATGCCATACCTCCTCTTCCTATTGGAAGTGTGAAGGAGTTATGATAAAATAAGTTGTAATTTAGTACAAATAAAAGAATTTATAAGTAATGAAAAACTTCACAGTGACCAATTCATAGGCTGGAAATAAATCATGTATAGGGTTATATTTAATTTAATAGGATGCATAATGATAGTAGATGAAACCCTGAAATTTAATACATCTGAATCTGGGCTGTATGACTGATTTGCATAGAAGTTGATTTTATCATCAGTTTACTACATCTAATAATACAGCACAAGTTTATAGTGTCTTGATTGGTTTAGGTTATCAGTTCTTAAGTACACACTGCTTAATTGTTCCTTGATATCAAAAGCCATGGTTGATGGGAACATAATTTACATTTCATCTTCCATTTCAGTGGCTCTGTTAATTCCATTCTATCATTCCTATCAATAAATGACTAAATTACTATAAGACTATATGAGTATTCAAAGTAATTTGCCTTGAATCTGCTTTGACTTGTATGCCATTTTTGCATTTATTGGCAGCATGGGAGAAACAACTGTTGTTGGAAACTGTCCCCTTCACATTCTGAATTGCCTCACTAAAGACAATATATGTTAATTAATTTTCTTCTTGTTTTCTTCTCTCTTGACTTATTTTTAGCCCATTCAATTTTTACCACTTCAAATCCTGTCTTCCTCAGATTTGCACAACTGCAGTTTTCCAGGTAGGGAAGTTGTAAAATTCATTAGTGTCATATCAGACAATGGACCAGCACTGACCAACATTATGCAGCTTCCCTCAGTGGTTTTAGCCAACTTATTTCTTCAAATTGTGTGTTAGATCTGTAATGGAAATTTTATATCAGGATATCCTGTAAATGAATGTATGAAAATATGTGAAACTCATAGTGTTTCTTATATGAAGACATTCAGTCCACAACTAGCTCAGTGAATGATCAGCCTCTATGTACTAAGACAGAAGAGTGAGAATTAAGGAAAAGTTACTGGATATGTTTGCTACAGGAATTTAATAACTAGGAAATCACTCATATCTCATGGCATCAGACTCCGGAATAAAGATGAGGACACTGTTTTCCCTGTTATAAAGATACCAAACTAAACCAAAACAAAAAGAGAGATTAAAGACCTGACACTTTACCTTGTTGAATCTCACACAATTGGCTTCAGCCCATCGATCCAGCCTGTCTAGATCCCTATACTGAGCCTTTCTATGCTCAAGCAGTTCAACACTCCCGACCAGCTGGTGTCATCTGCAGTCTTACTGAGGGTGCATTTGATCCTCTCATCCAGATTGACAAGAAAAATATTAAACAACACTGGCCCAAATATGGAGCCACAGGGGACACCACTTGTTACTGGTTGCCAACTAGATATGACACCATTCACCACCACTCTTTGGGCTCTCCCATTCAACCAGTTTTTTAACCAGAAAAGAATACATCTATCCAGGCCATGAGTATCCAGTTTCTCCAGGAGAATGCTGTGGGAGACAGTGTCAAATGCTTTACTGAAGTCAAATAGACAATGTCCACAGCCTTTCCCTCATCAACCAGGCGTGTCACCTTGTCATAGAAGGAGATCAGGTTGGTCAAGCAGGACCTGCCCTTTATGAACTCATGCTGTCTGGGCCTGATCCCTTTGTTTTTCCACACATGCTGTGTGATCGCATTTAGGATGATCTGCTCCATGGCTTTCCCTGACTGAGGTCAGGCTGACATGCCTGTAGTTTTCAGGGTCTTCCTTCCTGCCCTTTTTGTAGAGAGGCATCACGTTGGCCAACCTCCAATCCTCTTGGATCTTCCCTAGTTGATTAACTCACCAGCTGGACAGGAAGTTATCTTCCACATGCTCCAAGAACTTCCTGGACTGTTTCCTCTCTGCTGTATTGTACTTCCAACAGGCACCTGGTAGATCAAAGTCCCCTATGAGAACAAGGGCTACAGATTATGAAAGTTCTCCCAATTGTTTGAAGAGTGGTTCATCCATAACTTCATCCTGGTTGGGTGTTCTATGACAGACTCCTACCAGGATATCTGCTTGGTTGGCCTTCCCCCTGATTGTTACCCACAAGCATTCAACCTTTTCCTGACATTAAGTTCCAGGCAGTAGACGCACTCCTTGACATACAGTGCAACACCATCACCTATCTTTCCTTGCCTATCCCTTCTGAAGAGCCTATAGCTATCCATTGCAACAGTCCGATTGTGTGAACTATCACATCACGTTTCTGTGACAGTGACAATATCATGGTTTTCCTGCTGTACAATGACTTTCAGCTTCTCCTTTTCTCATGCATGAGGAAAGGGAAAATCAGAATTATTGTATGTGAATGGGTGTTCAGTTATAGCTTATACTGATACAAATGTTTGAGATCAGATCATGTATTTTGGAGAAGAGATCCTTTCAGAGCTTAATTAGATTATGTAGTGATAAATCTTGAAAACATGAACAATGGTGGTTTGGTCCTAAAAATCTTGAAAAGGGTTGGTCTCACCTGACTTTGTTAAAATAATCTCAGGTAACTTCAAATTAGTAGGTTGACCTGAAAGCCAGAGAAGCATGAATAAATGTCTGACATTCTAAGAAGCTTATTAAAATTAGTTTAGACTCGTGCATGACAATGCTAATAAGGTAATGGAGATGTGACAGTAGGGATATTTGTTCTCATCTCAACTGGTCAGGGTCAGAATTCTCATGTAGATCTTCCCACCAATTAGGCAACTAGTGTGAGAATAAATGAAAGACTAGAATTTTAGCACATTGCAGTCTTGTAATATAATCAAATAGTTTTGACATGTTGTAACACACTCCCATAACAACAGGCAGAAGTCTCTGGAATTGCTCCAATGAAATAACATGTAAAATGGACAACTAATGAGAGCTGGAGCTGGACAATAATTTAAAATAGAAAATTCTACACCTGTAGTCTAGGCATGTCTTCTTATTTCTGCTCACAGATTGTGTACTTGCATGATACTGCCTTTTTTAATGCTGATTTTGCAACTTCCATACCTATTGAAAATGTATGTGGGTGGGTTTCACACTGCATAAGCCAGGCACAGCTTTAAAAAACGGACCTGTGCTAACAGATGATGAAGGGAGACTAGGACAAGCTAAGTCTTGAGGGATTATAATAAACTGAATTTAATAGGAATTGGAAGTCCTTAGTATGACTTAGGTCTTCAATGATATCAATTTTACCCAAAATTGATTGCTGCATTAAATAAATTCTTCTACTCCTTTGAATTCAGCGGTGTTCCCCAGCATAATGAAAAACATCAGTTTTCCAGAAATACAAACAAGAAGAGTACCTGATTAAGAACTTTACTGTTTGATGTAAGTGGATGAATTATGATATAATTTTACTTAAGGAGCTGACAGTCTTCAATGGTGAACAGATCATAAAGACACCTGTTAAATGTGAACATGTAAAGAAGATATGTAGTGATTATTTTGTATATTTGATAGAAATGTTAGTAAGTGATTTGTGTGGTCATAAAGAATTAGATATCTGGCTCTATTAGTTGAGCAGCTTTTAGGAAATGCTTGGAAATAAGAAAAAGTAAGGTATGCATATCATGTTTAAAGATGTTTCCATGGAAAAAATATTTGCTGCTTATCACAATTTCTGCTTTAGTACTCTGCACAAATATAAGTATAAATTAATATTTATTGTTGTGTTTTTGTGTGCTGATGGGAGACAGTCATTTTAATGTCAATGTTGAACACTAACATGTTTTATATTTTGTTTTGTGAGTGATTTCTGGTACTTCCAGTGTGATAGAAAAAAATTATCTCTGCAGATTAATAAAGATTAATTAGACCATGTTAGTCTGATAATCATCAAGAATAAAAATTTGACTTAAAAAATTGGATTGCCATATACAGAAAGCTTGTTCCAGATACAAGCATTCCTAAATCTCTTTGCTGATCACCTTATAACCTGCATGAAGTTTTCAACAATTGCTATGCTCTGTGTTGTTTGACTAGAATTTAGGTAAAACAAACAAACAAACAAAAAAAACCACACAAAAAAGCCAATTAAAAAAAGGTAATCTATTTAACTAAGTGCCACAGCTTTAAGTGTTGCAAGGCAGTGAGTTTATCTTTTGTTCCAATTATTTGCTACAGTGGGGAGTAGAAAACATAGTCTCATTTAAAGATATAAGATTTACAAATGTATTACATGTTAGCGTGGTGGACACTGCTATATTAACCATGTCTCTTACAGGGGCTGGAAGGAAAGTCATGATCCACCCAAGAATATCCATAGGTCCTTGTTCTCTGGATGTCGGAAATAGCTGTTTTCAGTGCAGGAACAGATCAACGTAGAATATATTACCTAAGGTCAATAATCCTTAAATTTTCACACAACGATATGTAGTGGCACACTATTAAACACAAATATTAAATGCTTTGATGAATATAGGAGAAAACAGATGAAATTTTATTTTAAAAAGTAATGACAGTGTCACAGAAAGTATACAGGAATGTAATCTATATGGACTATTAAGTGCATCATTTAGCTGGCATCCTTTCCATTTAGGAGCTCAGTGGAAAGCTGCTGTCCTGATACATGAAGGGTGCTGACAGCCTTTGTCAGTGTGAAAGCAACACAGATATATTCAGCATCTTCATAGAATCATAGAATCACAGAATAGTTAGGGTTGGAAAGGACCTAAAGATCATCCAGTTCCAACCCCACTGCCATGAGCAGGGACACCTCACACAAAACCATGCCACCCAAGGCTCTGTCCAGCCTGGCCTTGAACAACACCAGGGATGGAGCATTCACAACTTCCTTGAGCAACCCATTCCAGTGCCTTAGCACCCTTACAGTAGGAGCACTCAGATAGCCAGCTAGAGTTTTGCAGTCACTCCCAAGGTGAACTGACTGAACTTCACCTGTGGATGAAACAGAACATCAAAAGCACAGTGCTAACAAGTGTGTCAGAACACATTCATTAGTTATATTAGAAGCTGAATGTTAGTTCCTGACTTGCAGTTCTAATTTGCTATGCCTAAACTACTATATGCCATGGATTGGATGAAATAAAAAGTCAGTTCATCTTCTAGAAAGGCAACAAGGAGGACCCAGGAAACTACAGGCTGGTCAGCTTCATTTCAACCCCCAGGAATGTGATGGAGCAACTGGAGACCATTTCCAGACACATGAAGGACAAGAAGGTGATTTGGAGTAGTCAGCATGGATTCACAATGCTCAATCAGTCCCACCACCTTCTATGGTGAAACGACTGGTTTGGCGGATGAAGGAAGAGCAGTAGATATTACTTTTGACACATACTCCCATAAGATCCTCACAGAGGAGCTAATAAAATATGGGTTGGATGAGCAGACAGTGAAGTGGAAACTGTCTGAATGGGTGGGCCCAGAGCGTGATGATCAGTGGCGTGAAGTCTAGCTGGGGACCAGTAACTAGCAGTGTACCCCAGGGATCAGTACTGAGACCAATCCCAAACTGCCACCACGTCAGTGCTTTCTTTGCTTGGCTTATAGGGTGAACAGGATTTAAAACTTATTTTTTCACATAAAGTAGACTTTGGAAAAACAGCCTGATTACAAACTGGACAGAAAATAACAGTTACCATTATGAGTGCATGAAAAAATAAGAAAGGAGCTTGGTGTTAACAGGCACTACAAATATATCTGCATTCTTATTTCATATGAGAAACATAAACTGTTAACATGTCTTCCCATTTCCCAGCTCTAGCACTGAGATGTGACGAGATGTTTTACAAAATCCTGGATTTTAAATAGATACTGAGAGATTTTGTTTCCTGTTTCAAGACCATGTATTTTCCCTTTATTTATTTCAGTTAGTTTCCAAGTTTTTTCTATTTTGCCTCTTTAGTTTTGTAATAAATGTGGTATTTCAGCTACTTTATACTCTCAATAAAGTATTCTACAGTATCTGAATGCTATAAATATGCACAAAATATTACTCTTACAACTATTAAATAAAAATCATTGTAGATCTTTATCTCTATGGCATTTTTAATTTTTACACTTATAAAGAAAAAACATCTACATTACTCATGTTTCTCCATAGTTTTTCAGTCATGTAACAAAGCTCCAAGGTCTACCATAATAAATTAGTGAGCTATGGGTCATTAGCAAAATGTCAATTAATACAAAATGCGCAATAGGCTGCACATTTTATCCAGAAGGTTAATTAAATATTTGAGTGCAGAATATGACAAAAGTATGACAATATTATACACTTAATGGCAATGATTATGGAAAAGGCTTAATTGTTCTATTTCTTTCTTTCATCATTGATTAAAATAATGCATTTCAATAAAATTTGGCATCAGTCAGCTTCTCAGTGTTTGCTTTTAGTTGATAATTAGGTAATCATTCCTTAAAAGGGCTGAAATCTACAATTTTATGAACAAATTGGAATGTCACATTAAAAATACAGCCTTACAATATGCTATTTCTTTAAGGTTGAAATGACACACTCCACTTCTTTATGTAACACTGACTCATAAAGAAAGCTATTCCCAAAGTGTGTGTTACAGTTTCTACACTATTTATTAATTAAAAAAACCCTTACCAATAAACAATATTATTTTGCAGTCTTTTCAAGAGAACTTCACAAAATTTGAGATTATAACTACAGTGTTCTTTTCTTGTAAGTTATAAAGAAAAAACCTGTTGTTTTAAGAGTTCATTAAATCACTACAAGTATGGAGCATTTATATTTCATTTATAACAGCCTTAAACTTATTGAAAGTATTTAAATATAGATATATTAAAAGTATTATCTGGTGATTTGACACTTTGTATTCTGAAGTGTGCATAACTGCTATGGAAGCAGCTGCTATGGAAGGAGCTGCAGTGTACACTAGCAAGAGTCTTAGAATTAAAAATAATTCCAAGGTACATAGCTTGATAATTTGAAAGAATGTTTTGACTGTGCTTAATTTTATTCTATTCTTTATTATTTTCCTTGTGATATGGTGGGCCACTAATTTTCACCACAGCTGAATTAAAATATTTGGGTAATAAAATCTATTAAAAACCCCCATATAATTTTCCTTTTCTAATTTAGAATTTTAAAAAAGTAAATGTCAAACACTGCAATTTATAATAATCTACTTACTGAATGGTGTTCAGATTTACAGCTGAATATCAGCTGTTCATAGGATTCTCCTCTTTAGTAACTAGAATTTAATTAATATAAATGTATTTATATGTATACACATATATATACACATGCACATACACACACACGCACATGTTGTATATATACAAGCCCATCTTAGCAATACAGTGACTTCTTAAAGTTTAACTCTACCACAGACTCACAAAATGGCTGAGGCAAGGAGGCACCTCTGAAGACTATCCAGTCCAACCACTTACTCATGGCAGCATCAGCTAGTGCAGGTTGCTTAGAGCTGTGACCACCCAAGTTTGAATATGCCCAAAGATGGAGATTCCGAATGTTTTACATTTTTTTCTTTCAAATACTTTTGAGAATGAGGAATACCTGGTTTCTGAGAACGGCATGGCAGGTCTGAAATAAAGTTTACCTGCTCACTCAGTTGCGAAAAAAGAACTGAAAGATATACATGCTGTGCATGAAGTGTACTATAGAGTCTCAGTATTCTGTTATGTTAAGACAGCATAATCATAACTTGTTGGCATTAAAATTCAATTTGTGCCGAACAAACTTGATTAAAGAATGTTATTCTCATATTAAAAATCAGGAGGAGCATATTTCCTATTTTCCAGCCTGGATATCTTAGGAAGCTAGCTGTCAAATGACTTGACAGATAGCCAAGAACTTGAAGAGATACCATTACCTGAGATCACATTCGAAAGGGGAAAAATGCTGTAATTAGAGCAAATCTTCAAATAAGTGTGACATATGAAACAAAAGGTCAAACCAAGGTGTTCCCTCACTGAAGCAGCTCTTGGTACTACAAAAAAGAAGTCACTTTCGGTGCACCTTCCAGACTACTGATTGTAAAATCTAAAGCCTGTCAGAGGCAAATTGGTTCACTTCAAAGAAAATATGTAGTGAAGTACATTTAGATATTTCTTTAAAACTACTTTCTTCTCTCATTTCTCCTTTTGCACTTCCTTAGACAAATAAAGTACTGGAAGAAGCTGAAGAGAGGGAAATAACTAGCAATGATGGACAAAAAAGTGATCAGCTACTTAGGAGAATCAAAGTCTATAAAGAATTGTTACTTCTGGACCAGCTACAATGGACTACATAAAACCTGAAATTCTCATGTTCATCAGAGGAAAGAAACTGCTCCTTACATCCTAAAGACATGTCTAAATGACCGTAGCATGTCTTTTATATCCCCTAAGCCTGTGGCCAAACCCAGAGCGTTTTGGCAAGAACACACCCAGAAAGACCAAGAGTGAACCACTCCAGAAACTAATGCTGAGTGAGGGTGAGTACTGTAGCAAAGAGTTTTCAGTCATAAAGGATTTTCTTCATAATCTGAAATATTTTTAACAATTGCTATTATTGTATTCTGATATTTTTGATTGACTAACATTTCATAACGTGAACAAGAAGAATCTGTGTGAAGGAATCAGGGTTGATAGAACAAAAACCACATTTGAGTTACACATTAGAAAACAGCAAAGCATACCTTCTTTTTTTCCAGTTGATTATGAAAAAAAAGGAATGCAGAATAGAAAAGGAATGTACTAGAAGACACTGGTGGTGCTGAAGACAGAAGAAATTCCAATAAAATCTCAAAAAGCGTGTACATGCACATTTTAATTCTATAGCATTTTAACTTAGTAGCAATATGTTATTGTGGAATGATGAAAAGACAGATAATTGTCAGATTTCTTAGGTGTTGCGCTCCTGTGGACAGTATTTGCTATTGGTCCTCACTGGAGACAAGCCATGGAGGTAGGCTTTCCAAAATAACATTTGCAGGCCTCTACATTGGCCTTTTAGAATGTTTCAGGAAAACTGATCCTACTCATCTGCAAAATTGTTTTTTCACTTCTAGATTATTTCTTAGGTTGGTTTAGTACGAGGCATCTTCCAGACAGCATTATGTGCAAAAACTGCATGCGATAAAACTGCATGAAAAATACTAGTGGGAAAGTCCATGGCTGGTAAAGCCATAGACTCCTTTTTTAAAGAAGATGGTGGTGTGACAGATTGAATGGCTTATGTTTAATTGTTTGTTTTGCTCTGATATCTTTTGAAGAACAATTATTTTAATACTTGATTGATGAACTCATTAAAAAGTAACAATATGTAGTACCTTTAGGCTACATGTAAATAACTTAGTTTTAAATTGGAGAAATAAATGCATATCTTGATAAAGGTAGCATTCACAGTAATGATCTATAGTTCAATCGTAATGTACAGCCACTCAATGTTAGTAAAAGCATTTAATAAAATTAACTCAGTTTTCATGAGTACCATCAATTCTGTTACTTGTCTAGAAGATTTAAAAAAATAATTTTTTTATACTTTACTCTTTCATTTAAAACCTAAGATACCAGTAATAAATAAGTACACAGTCTAAGTATGTATATATGAAGCTACTCAAACAGAAGCAGCTTGGGCTCTAACAGCTTTTCCCTTAGTGTAAATGAGAAATTAATTCAAGACAGTCATTTCACTATACAGAAGAGACAAATGCTATTTTAACAGAGTCTAAGAAATACACCTATTGAAGATGGCATATAAATTGATTCTTATATACACACACACATGTCCATATACATCCATGCACACACACAGAAAATGGAAATCCATAAACTATTCTTCTGTTCTTCTTGGAAAATAAATTTTCACAACGTTAAGAGAAAATGCCTTGCAGTAGTTTCCTGTGAATACAGCAATATATGCAAATTACAGCAGAAAGCAATCTTAAATGCCATTGCTACCTCAAAACAGACTTTCCAAAATGAATAGGCAAGTATATCACATCTGCCATAGAACCTGATAGTTGGAAAGCAGAAATAATAGAAGCATTTATGTGAACCTGCTCAGTATAGAAAATCAAGAGATGAAATAAGGAATAGTCAAAATATGTATTATACTGATACTGTTTAAATATTTCCGTTTAACTGACCAAACCTGCACAGTACAGCTTTTAAGCAGGAATTGCCTAGGCTGTTTTCCTGACCTAGATTTTACAGGTCAGACAATCTAGTCAGACATTTCCAATTATTCAGAACTTAGATAAACATTGTTTAAGACACAAGTCATGGCAGCAGAACCTTTGGAGTGATAAACTAGCAACTCTGTTATCACAGGAAGGTTTGTGGATATTTAATCTGTGCAATCCAAGATGTTGACAATTTCACTGTAATCTATGATGACAGTTTATTGTTATCTCAAGAAATGCTTATAAACATATTTTAGGTCATCTAATGATACACTATGATTTGTGTCTAAACTAACTTAGCCAGTTTAAGCAGATAGATAGAAAAAATTATTGTCAAGCAAGACAAAAGAACTGTTTCAGAGTTTGAAAAGACTCCAAAGTGAAAAATCAGACTGACTGTAAATTTAGAGACAACAATAATTTTAAAGGACCATATCACTATCAGCTGTATGCTGGGTTTGCCAACTGTATGTTGGGCTGCATCAAAAGTGTGACCAGCAGGTCAAGTAAAGTGATTCTTCCCCTCAACTCTCGTGAGACCCCACCTGCAGTACTGTGTTCAGCTCTAGGGCTCCCAACATAAGAAGGATGTGAACCTGCTGGAATGAGTCAAGAAGAGGGACATAAAGAGTATCAGAGGGCTGGAGCACCTCTCCTACAAAGACAGGATGAAGAAGAGAAGGCTCCAGGGCACACCTTATAGCAGCCTTCTAATTCCTAAAAGGGGTCTACAAGAAATCTGGAGAGGGACTTTTTATGAGGGTATGTAGTGGCAAGACAAGGGGTAACGGCTTTAAACTGACAGAGGGCAGATTTAGATTAGATATTAGGGAAAATTTCTTCACTTTGAGGGTGGTGAGACTTTGAAAAGGGTTGTCCAGAGAATCATAGAATCATAGAATAATTAGGGTTGGAAAGGACCTTAAGATCATCTAGTTCCAACCCCCCTGCCACGGGCAGGGACAACTCACACTAAACCATGTCTCCCAAAGCTCTGTCCAGCCTGGCTTTGAACACTTCCAGGGATGGAGCATTCACAACAAGCTGTGGCTGCCCCATTCCTGGAAGTGTTCAAGGCCAGGTTGGATGGGGCTTTGATCAGCCTGGTTTAGTGGAAGGTGTCCCTGCCCATGGCAGGGGGCTGGAACTGGATGATATTTAAGGTTCCTTCCAACCTAAACCCTTCTATGATTCTATGATTCTTTGACCACTGATCAATTTTCAAAATCTAACTTACTAGATCTAGCTGGATTCTTTATAATGAACAAAGTTTTCTGAAATGGAATTCTATTTTTTTCTGAACAGTTATTTTCATTATTTTTGTTATCCTGTATACGCCTGTAGAGACTTGTTTAAAGTTGACACCAAGACTTAATCTGTTAAAAAAGAGCACTGGGGGATTTCTACATGCTTCTTTGAAAAAAATGCTTTACCAAAACAAGAGGCCATGAAGCCCCAAGAAATAAATCTATACCTGGTCATTGGCAACAGTGGTCCCCATAAATTGCTTTATTATTATAATTAATAAAGAGTAATGGGAAGTTTTCTTTAACCAGAATTCACTTTAGCTGTGTATCTTAACAGTGAGAAATGTGGCATGTCGTGATTGGAGTGAAGCCAATCTAATCTGTAAAATTTCACTTACATCTGCACAAGCCAATAAATCTCCACAGTGTTAGAACACTAGAAGAAGTGTTCTTAGAAAAATGTTATGGGGGTTATATATGGTTCTGGGTATGTTTTCACCTCATTCTATCATCCTTCATGCAGAAGAGTAAGAGAAGACATACACCTATTTCTTTATTATGACTATACAATAGAAGCAAAAAAAGCTTTTCTAAGAATGACCTCTGGATAATTTACTGGATTTGATGTGCTTCAGGACATCTGTCATTTAAAAATTTAACTGAAATGACTGGTACTCCATAGGTAGAAAATGAGAAAGCAGGCACATAGTCCCAGCTGCTCTTCTCATTTCAGTAATGTTTTGCATAAATATTCATGGTTGATTTAATATTATTAAATATAAAATTTCAAAGACAATTCTGGTATTATTTTAATACTTTTCCATCACAGAAAACTTCCACAAAACCAGCTGTTGAGCAGAAGTTTAATTTTTCTTGAAATGGGTTTTGATACATTTTCTATTAAATAAGAAATCTTCTGAAGTTCAACTTTTTTTGAACTTCATAATGACAAAAACCTAATATAATGAACAAATATTTATTTATGGGCAAAAATTTCTAAAATAAACAAGCAAACAAGATGTAGAGGTTACAATAATGACATCTTTTTTACCATATTATATAAAACTAACCAAAACAATCTGATTACTACTCCATATTGATAAAAGATATTGAAACAATCTTCATTCCTGCTGCAGTTCAAAAATACCAGCTAAGCACGAGCATAACTTGAATGTAAGTACTTTTAATGAAGTAAAGGGGGACACTGTCATAGTGTTCAAACTTGTGTACTACTATTACTGAATCAGTCTCATAGAGTTCCTTGAGGAATATTCCTTATTTAAATATCAGACTATAAACTATGCTACTTATTGGGCACACCATCTACTAAAAAGGCTGAAAAAGAGGTGAAATGCAGCCAGCATGACTAAACAGTATGTGTGAGGATGTTGTCAGAAGCAAGAAGTGGTTCTTTAAAAAAAATAATAGTATGCCTGAATGCAGGTAAGAAAGACAATAATAAATTCCTGAATATGGAAAGCAAAAGCAATAAGGGAGACTTAAAGAAAGTCTGAGGATCAAATATTAAAATACATCAAAACTAGTAACAAATCTGTTTTAAAACACACTCAGAGCAGAATGCCTGCCAGGAAATCTTTCATCAGTGCATAGAAGAAGCATTAAATGAATTCTTTGCATCACTGTTTACTGAGCTTTCCATACCAGACTCCTCCTTTGTAGAAGAAGCAGAAAACCTGTCTGAAACTGAAGATGTGAAACAAAGCTGACAGAAAAATATTACTCAGTCCAAATAGTATTAATCCAAGAGGTCAGCAAGACCTGAGAGGTGGATAGCTGAAGAGAGAATAGTACACAACCTCTCTTTTAACCTGCCTCTGTAGTTATGATGAATGTTGGAAACATGATCCACTTGTTTAAAGAATTGTTCCAGGATTTCTTCTGAAACTGCAGCCCTATAATACCGTTGTTCAGTGTATATTAGTAGAAACTCTAAGGATAGAAAAGAATTAGTAGATGCTGTCTTAAACATAGCCTGTATTAAAGGTTCAACATGACTTTTACAAATGGAAGTCCTATTTTATGGGCCTAATGAAATATATAGGTCTCAAGCAACTGAGCAGCTATGATTTGGTTTCTGAAGTCTCCTTGAATTCCTGAAAGGTTTTTGACATAGCAACACCAAAGGCTATTATGGAAATGAAGAGTCATGGTTAAGATAGTAAATGATGAGTTTTCACAAAGTCAGGGAAAACCAGAAATCTATAGGCATCTTGGGACTTAACCTGTATTCGTAAACTACCTTAGAAAAGAATGTGTAACAGGGTGAAAGCATTTTATTGATGACATTAATCTCTTGTTTTAAGGACAAAGACAATTCTAGAGAACTGGAAAAGGATCTTATCATACTCCCTGAGTAATTAAAATGGCAGAAGAAATTTAGCATGGAACAATGCATATGCAGGTGGTCAGATGCCAAACAAAACTCTTTGCTCGCACAAATAATATGCTCAGTGAATACCTTAGCTGATATTATTATTCAAGTATGCCTTGGGTTTTATGAGGGATGATTCCTAAGATGTGCTTTCTTTTGCTAACTGCTGCCCAGAATTAAGTTGGTGTTTTCATGAAACTGGTGTAGATATGGAATAGAGAAGGAAATGGAGAAATTTATTAACATAATACTGCACAATGCCATGGTTAATTTGCATTTTGACCATACTATGGGCATGATACTATGCATTTCTATCAAGACCTTAGAAACATGAGTGAACACTGACAATTGGTATGTTTGTCTCATGTCCTCCAAAAAGGTAACATCAAGGGCCTTGCCATCTTACTGCTAACTCTCATCACACCCTTCTTACTGATTGAAGAGTAATATCCAGTAGAAGACAACAGTGAACACCTGTAGGAGTTATACTAATCTCAGTCAGCAGTGCAGGCAATTTTCACGCTTTATAAAAATCTGTGGCAGTGTAAACTGAAATTCCTGGTGGAAGCCAAAAATAATATGGTGTTTTTCAACAAATGATACAGAAGAATTTAAACTCTGTAGGACAAAATAAAATAAAAAAACAGCCAACCAAAAAGAATCCACCTCCACGCCAACTTTAGTTTCCTTTTGTAATGAAAAAAAAAAATCAGAATATTAAAATTTACTTTCCAGTAAGAAAGGAAACACATGGATAGTTGCAGTAACAGTCATGTTATCTTCTAAAGTAAAAGTCCATTTCATGCTGAATATTAATAAGGTAGTTTGAAGAAAGAACCCAACATTGTTTGCCAGCTTCTTGAGGAAAGTAGCATTTCCCGCTTTTAGATAACACTCTCCACCAAAAACACCCCACTAGTATAACTGTATTCAGTACGTAAAAAATATATGTCACACAATACATAATGCTTTTAAAAATGTCCTTTTAAACAGAAATTTTAGAAAGCACTGGTATTTTTATAAACAGAAACAAAACCACAGGTAAAATTATAGAATGATGGAATGAGAGACACTCGTTCAGCCACCTTATTCAGCCTTGCTAGTGAAAGACTGTTTCTTAAAGGTATACATCAAGTACTTTATCAGCCCTTTTTTAAAAATAAGCATCAAACAGTGTAGCTCTCAACTATTCCCATGAGAGATTATTCTGTGATTTCCGAGATCTGTCAGGAAGATTATCAGTCTGCTATTTAACCTAAATTATCCTTCTCCTAATTTAGTGTCATTACTCTCAGTTACCCCATCATAACATGTTTTGAGATGTAATATGAACAAATAGATACTTAACAACAAGATAAGCATCCTATCAAGTTTGCGTGGGGAGGCTTATTTTTAGATTGTCTTTAAACTCCAAGGGTGTGCATGATGTTTCAGCTGAGGCAGCAAATATAGGTACAAGAAAAAATTGTTAATGTCAAGCTATGCACTCTCAAACATAGCTACCATCTAACGATTACTGCAGGAGGTCCTATTTTGTACCTTTTCCTTTTATGCAACTGGTTATCTCTGGATAACAATGTTTATAATCTTTTTGCTAACTCAGATTTTGCTAGATAACAAACTCTGGGCTGCAATAACAGATGTACAATGAGAATTACCCTCAGGATATTTAGTGAACCCAGCCTATAGAAGAAAGTACAGAAAAATAAATGTCAGAATACTCCCTTAGCAAAAAGAACAGCAAATTCTTGTTTTCTTTATAGGTGCTTTGTTTTAGTCACCTGAGTTTAGAATGCTGAAATCCAGACTTGGTGGTGGTCATAGTCTGTAGAGTTGTTGTTTGGGTTTTTTTTTTTGAAAGACAAACAAATGCACAGTGATGTAGCATGACAAGAAGGACTCAACTAATTATATTGATAAGTTTCTCTTCTAAAAGATACCTCATATCTGTAAATCAATACTGTGTAGTTTGGAGGCATACTAATTAATTGAAAGAGATATGAACTAAATCTGCCCTAGGTATCATCATCACGAATGCTGGATCAGTACAGATCAGCTTTTTAGTGACTTAAAAAACTGGATGAAATTCAAGTGCTTTCCAGGCAAACTCATGCAGCACATGTTATGGCACTTCGCCCCCACCACCAAACTCCCCAAAATAGATTAAATAACAAAAGGATTCAGAGTGTATTCGTTTTACTACCAATTGCATCTGTGAAAACATTTAACTTCTTAGGGTTTCACACATTCTATGACAGACCAGATTCTTAGCTACCTTTATATCTTGCCTTTCCTAAGGGGTTCTTAATTCTTTGCCAAGGCACAAGTTCAGCCGTCTAAATGGCCATGATAAACTCATGCTTTTTCATGTTCTAGTTTCTCAAATTCCAATTTGCTCAGTTTTTCTAGCCACATCCTAGACATCAGAATTAATATAGGAATAGTGAAAGAAGGATGAATACAGTGATATGTACTGATTCCCTATGAGATTGTTCTTCTCTCCCATTACAAGAATCCTTCAGTTATCAGATATACAAGCTTAATGACAACCAGGAAACTTAATAAGTCCAAGCAGGCAGTTTAAAGGTAACATTTCTTAAGAGATTTTCCAATATATATATATATGACATCTTCAGCTAGTGTTTATTTTGTTGACATGAAAACATTCTTAGAAAAAATGTGGACATTCCACGTTGCAGGATTCAAAACTCTGCCATGTTTAAGTTATAGCTTATATAATATACATGAGACATGCAAACTCCACAATTACTGAAGGCACTTCGTTTAAATACCTCTGAAGAAATCGTCTTTGGTCAGGAAGCAACATGGAAATTTTCAGTTCAGAAGGAAAACTACCGGAAAGTTATCACTGTCAGAAAATGGGTTGTGATTATTAAATATATTTTGCAAGCGTAATGATAGCATTTCCTTCAAAGTGACAGCTATGATAATGATTTGTTGCAAGATAACATGACAATTTTCAATAATTTTTCCATTCTCAGCATTTGGACACTGGCAGGAAAGATGGTGTAATTAAAGGGAAGGGTAAGAGAAAGAGAGGGTGCCATCAATTTAAGACTTCGCCTTTTACAACCCAATTTATCCAACAGTTTTTAAAACCAATAGATGAAAAAACTTTTACAATTCACAGAGTGAACAGATGGCTCAGCAGTATTAAAAATGACAGTGTATATACACCAAATGAACTGGTGTTCTGCTCTAGTGAAGAAGCTGTCAACATTTGTATTACAAACCTCAATTTTTAAGAGTTTTAAGTTGGCTATTTTAGGTAACATCTGGAAAGACTGGCTTACAAACTGTGTGCCTAGGTACCATGTAAAAAAAAAAGAGTGTGTTTATTGCTTAATCCATTTCACACCCTTTACAAACACCTAATCACATTGTAAATAGTAGGTGTGACTGAAGACACTGAGAAAGTGCCTTTGCTTATCAGAGGGATTTGAATGGACTGGTTAGTCCATGAGCAGCTGTGATGCCTGAGCACAGAAGACTGGCTTCTGCGGAGGAGACTTCAAGCATGTCTCGTGGGACCTGCACAAGCACCCAGACACTCCACGTTTGGGATGTTAGTGTCCTGTGAGACATTTCCAGACCCTCTGTGAAACTATTACAAGGAACAAAAGTAATCAAGATGCCTGGCAGAAAAGATTAGCAGTTGAAGTAGCATTACTTCCGAAGTAACATAATACTTGTCTTAAATACCACATTTCAGCTTAGAAAGATTGCAAGCTATGCTGAAGCAGCTAACTTTTGCCACTAAGATTCTCCAGCAGTGGTTTGCACAGGTACAGCCAGGTCGGTGTATGAAACTCCTGCTTATACAAGGTCTCAGTTTTGGCCATAAACTAAAAAAAAAAAAACAACAATTGTAACATTTTGCCTAAGAAAAGACTGAATGGCAGCTCAGGAAGGATTTCAGGATTTGGCTCAACAAACTTTTAAAATAAACTATATGTATTGGACACTAAATTGCTTGCAGGATTAGTACGAACATAGAGTGCCCAATAGTAGGTCTGAATCTATACAAGGGTCTCCAGTTGGCAATAATCTTGGATCGAACATGAAGACAAATGTCAGTCTTACTTAGCATATGAGTCTACAGTCTTTGGTTCCTGAAGTAAGAGTAAGAAAGCAGTAAATACTGCAGTAACAGATTCATGGAAGCTATTATATGAAGGGATGTTTTGGGCTGTGAAAGAATATATGGAAAAAGCAAAGGGTTAAAGATGTGTACCAGAAGTAATAATGTGATTTTCAACTTGGGTAACTATGACCTCATTCCTTCAGGAGGTAACATCAGGAAACAAACAAACTAACCGACCAATCAAATTGGAAATTACGTTTTTATTGCCATTTACAGGAAAAGTACAGTGCCATCAATCTGAGTTGCACCCACTGAGACGTCCAGATGTCAAATAAATGCTCTCAATGGTGTTGCAAGTCATTCCCCCAAAGCCCTTAATTAGGATTTTCACAGGTGTTGGTATCCAAATGCTTCCGGAATTGCACAACTACTACATGCCTTCTTCCCCTAGGAACATTTGAAATTCCTGTCTTGGATGGTCTATATATCACATGAAGTCTTCAGTTTCAGAACATTGTCAAGAAAAACATGAGACATCTAAGGAAAACAAAAAATAGATAAAGGGCTAGAAAAGAGTGAGAGATTAATGCAGAAAAATAATGAATATGAATAGCTTTGATAAATACTAAGAAAGTAGGTAGAGACAAAAATGAATAATACAGCCATCCCAGGTAATATCTGAAGGCTGCCTTGAAATATATATGCATCTAGGTTTCACACCTACATAATTATTGTTTGCCTATCTGTCCCCAGAACTGACTCAGGAATCCAGTGGCCATTATTAGTTCTGAATTTTTCAATATGCTTCAGTGAGAAAAAAAAAAATCTTTGCATAAAAAAAAAAACTGTGCTAAGAATTGCAGAGAAGAGGGGAATACAGCATATTCCTCCATTTTTATTGGTTTCTAACTACCTGTTTCACAAAGCAGATATAAGCCTCACCTGGTATCTCATGTTAGTGTATGGTGTTTGATATTTTATGAACCAGTTTGCCATTCAGCTGCCCTCTAACTGTTACTGCAAGTGTACATTTCTTCAGACAAATGAGGCATTTTACAAGAACACCATGCTGCATTAGCTATCAGTTTTGTAGCTGCAGACATTCAAATGAAATTGCCAAAGAACTCAGTTCTGTTGCTCCTAGAGTGAACATACTTCTTTTCCTCTTTAGTCACTGTTATCATAAGAATTGGAGGGCAGGCAAAGAAGATGAAATAAAATGCTGGTGTTGCTAGGGAACCTAACCATCTAAGTAAGCTAACTATAGATCATAACAACGTAGTAAGGAGAAAAAAATACTTATTGCTACTCAGACACATTACATAATCTTGTAGAATGTTTGCATTGTTGTCTACACTGCATATTCATACACACATTCTTTGAAGAGGCCAGAAGCAGCAGATCCTAGCAGCAGCTCATGAGAAACGCAACAAATATATTCAATTTCATAAAGCAACTGGAACATGGAAATGTGATCACCATCATTTAAGACAATTCTGTTCATTATAGGTTCTGATCCAAAGTTTTCATGTTTCTATTAGAAGTAGGAAAGTAACTGTTAATCAAACAATTTTAATCATTAATCTTAACAAGTGTTGTATATTCTAAAACAATATTTCCGATTACCCTGAACTATTTGTTAACTCCAGTCAAATATCCTGGAAAATTTCTGGTAGACTAAGAATGCTGTATATAAACTTAGAGCAGTCGTGTTCTCCTTTGTCAGCAGATCCAGGCTACATTTACCTTTGCTGTATAAAATACATTTCCCCTCTTTGCAGGAATGGGGCCTCTCCCATTTCTTATGAAAGTACACTTGCTTCCACGGAAAAGGGGAAGTATCTTAACAGCTAAAATCATCCAGAAAAGTGTTAAATGAAGGTAGCCAAAGACATGGGGAAATACCTACAAGAAATAAGGGTGCTTGCAAACCTAATATATACTTGGTATCCTTTACAAATAGGTATCAGGTTTCTAATCAACAATTCTTGAAACTCTCATCAATTCAAGGGTAAGTCTCCTGCCTGTATTTATTTCAAAAACTATGAAAATCCCTCTCACTAGCATAGGTAACACTGAGTTGGGCACAAACATCATAGTCTTCATTTTAACATACATACAGATGAATATTTGTGAAAAAGTTTTACAACTGAAACTATTCTTACAACTCTTACACAACGGTCACTACCTTTAAATAATGGGTTCCCTTCCTCTCACCCAGGTGTGGTCTCTGAGAACTACCACAAGAAATATTGTCTTACTTAATTCACAAAGTCCATGTTATTTTTGGACATATAACTTTGCCATCTGTTTGCTATGGAATGAATATCTGGGCTTTTTCTTATTCACCACAAATTCAGCAGCCCCTGATCTTCTCCAAACTGTGGATCTTTCAGTCAAACTGTCAGCCTACAAATTACTCTGTTCAAATACATAGAAACGTACAAATGCATACCAGCACACCTATATCCACAAAACTGTGTCATTCAAAACCAGAAAAGAAAGTAGCTATCCGCTCAAGCAGAAACAAAGGTGTACTGAGAAGAATCTTCATAAAGGTGGTCTCACCAGATAAAGATGAGATTCACACAGTATGGATATTCCAGGAAAATTGTCTGCGTTAACAAATTAGCCACCTGGATACTACACACACTTTTTTTTTAATGTTTAGACTGGCATCCCTAAAGGATGTCTAAACAGGCTAAATATAACATTCCACCTGCCCAACAAATTGAAGCAGAGTATGATCATGAAGGAAAGCATTTTATAAGAAAAAAAAAAGTGTTCACTCAAAAGATTAACATAATTTTTATGCAACAGATCCTCTTTGATCCAAAGAATAAGATATCCTACTCTAACTCTAACTTAAAATTCAGTTTCACAGTTTCAAATGAGCAACAGAAGTTTGCAGATATTTTCCCTCTGCAACTTTATTCATCAGAGATTTCCCTTTCAATTTTAATTTTGTTCTTTGGCTGTAATTAGTATTTCTGCAATGAGACATAATCACTACATTAGTGCTATGAATAACTGTAGGTGGTCTCTGTGAAACAAATAGAAGGATCATCCTACAGCTTTTCTTTCTGTGACTACATCTTTCTACCTATATCTTCTTGACATAACTCTTGTACAATTCTAAACGTTTATATTTTAGTCAAATCTGGATGACGATACATTTCTGAAGTTATAAGAGTGACCATATGTCAACAGAAATGGAAAATATGAACACACACGTTCTGCTAATCCCAACTAATTAACTTTGCTGTCAGATTAGAGGTGCACATATACAAAACTGAGTTGAAGCTGCAGCCTGAGGCTTTGATATTTCCAAGCAAAACACATGGGGAAAGCAACTTGAAAGCTGTGTGAGAATGGAAGATAAACAAGCTACACAGTACTGTCTCTTGCACAATGAAATGCACACTGTTATCAGACACGACACTCAAAGAGCCTTGCAAATAATGCAAGATGCATTTCCTTAATTTAATACAATAACTGTGTCTTTTAATACAATATTCTCTTTGTGAACTGAATTTCACCTCTCCACTGGATGTATGAGCATACCCAGTCTCAGGAAACTCTCACCAGATCCTACATCATGCTCCACAGTGTTATGCAGAATAACTAAAGATATTCTGCTGTTAATGAAGAGATTTACAGGAGGATTTATGGTTATAGCCCTCAGGCAAGAAAACAATGTTAAGAGTAAAGGGTGTCATTTAAACCTTAAGGATTATGTAAGGCTGTTGAGGTAAAATAATTTTAAAGGGCTGATTTAAGAGCTATGGTTATAAAGATGTAATTTAAGAATAGTTTTCCTAAAGTGATTGCATGCTTATTTCTGTCGTTATTTCCCAACCCATTTCTGCTTACTTCATTAGACTCTATAAATTATTCCGGCAATTCAGTAAAAACTAAACCTTGTATCATGTAAAGCCCAAGTAATTTTCCTTGATCCAAGCTGCTGGTAGAAATAATTTCAGTATAACTTTTTTGTTTGGTTCCCCACCTCCCCACATCACCCAGAGCAATATGTAAACTAAATAAAACCTCAGGAACATTTAGTGTCTTAATGGAAAAGTACTAGCAATTTTCTTAGAGAAATTGAAATTCATTCATTTATCAACAGCTCTAAATTAAGTGTCCATAGGATGCCTCTGGTTCCAGGCAATGACAAGACTCTCCATGGACCAAATTCTTTAGCATCCAGTGTTCACCACTCTTGGGAGACTGGGTGGGACAGCTCTTCATGTAACTCAGTATGGCTGCTCCTTTATTCTTGAAAAGGAACACATATATAATCACATTCCATGTCTGAAAGCTTCCCTTTCTTCTGCCTCATTCCTTGCAGGGGCACCCTGCTGTATGAAACAAGCATTAAATGTAAAGATTAGGAAGAAAGCTGAAGAACTGCAAGACCAATTGTAACAAACTGCAAGACCAATTGTAACAAACTTTGTTTTTCTACAAGCTTAGAGTGCAAGAAAGTTCTGGATGCTGGAAGTTAAACAGATTGCAAAGGTCAATAGTGAGCTTGGCTTTCACAGCAGAGCCCTTGAAGCCCCACCAGCTAGGTAAAACAGATTGCAGCTCCCAGGCTGCTTTTGAAAGTATTCTCCAGAACTGCAACTTCAAATAGGTGGAAAGCAACTAGTGCAATAAGTGATCTACAGTGTTAAGTTTTTATGAATTTTCACTTTTCCCTCTCTTCTACAGAAAAACCAATTAAGAGTCTACAGATTCTTTCACCTGAATGACATGTGTCTCTCTTTTTTGAGTTCTGTTGGTTTTTTTGGGTGGGTTTTTTTTTTTGTTTTTTTTTTGTTTTGTTTTATTTTTTGGCTTGTGTATTCATGCTTTCCCAAAACAAACTTGTTTCTCTGCTTTTTGTTGTTGTTTTGTTTGAGGTGTTTTCCCTCTAAAGCCTGTCCTTCCTTGGCACCCCATTTCTTATTTATATATATGTATTTATTGGTAGCTACACTGTTCTGCTGACTAGCAGGGTACGCAACAAAACGACCACAAACCAGCTATATAACATGCACAGTTTATTAAACAAGCACACTAAAGCAAATAAGCACATTAAAGCAAAAAAGCACTCTAATGCAAATTGGTTATATATCTATATATATATGTAGTAAATAAGTACAATAAAGCAAATCAGATATATATATAGAATAGAATCATAGAATAGTTAGGGTTGGAAAGGACCTTAAGATCATCAAGTTCCAACTCCCCTGCCATGGGCAAAGACACCTTACACTAAATCCTGTCACCCAAGTCTGTCCAGCCGGGCCTTGAACACCGCCAGGGATGGAGCATTCACAACTTCCTTGGGCAACCCATTCCAATGCCTCA
>JANEMJ010034844.1:0-10624 GCA_024361745.1 Cacatua alba | reverse complement strand
AGGGACATCACTGGCTGCCACCACCAGGGCTCTCCCCCTCCGTCAGGGTCTTGAAGTCCATGGAGAGGGCCAGTTCCTCGGCCAGGGGCGGGCGCTTCCACTCATCCCGTGTCAAGACGTAGCCCACCACCAGCCCGAAGGCCACCAGCAGCACCCCCAGGGTGTTGGCCAGGACACCCTCAGGCACAAAGCGGCTGTAGGAGTCCCTGTGGGGACACATTGGGATGCTCAAGCCTATGGGGATGGGGATGGGGATGGGGATGGATCTGGGCCTGCCCTGCCTGGGACCCCTCAGCATCCTCTGGGCGCACACCATGGGAAAGGTCCCTTTCCCCTGAATCAGAGCAAGAGGGAAGTGCCCAGGTGCTGTTTGCTTTGGTGACAGCAGAGGAAGGTGGGGGCATTGTCCTATACCAGGGCTATAGGCAGCCCTGCCAGATGTGCTACCCCAGCCAGAGGGAGCTGGCTCCTGGGGTGCCCCATAGCTGTGTCCCCATGGAGACCCCAGTGTGCATCTGGAGCACATCTGGAACTACCAGGGCAGAGGCCTCGGGGACAAGAGCAGCCTGAGGGGTTCTGAAACCACGTGGCTGCAGAGAGGCAAAGGCACATCCCCATCCACAATCTACTGCATGATCCAGCCCTTGTTAAACATCCTCTGGGCAGTGAGTCAGCAGCAGCAGAATTAAAGGCCTTGGAGGGGGGAGATGTAATAGCCCCAGCCTGAGCAGGGGCCAAACTTTACCCGTAGGGCTGCAGGGGAGCATGGGGTCTACAACCCGCCAGAGCCCTATCACCCACCTGATGTTGAAGAGGAGCATCTCAGTGATGCCCAGCAAGCAGGCAGCGATGGAGAGGGCAAAGAGGGCGATGCCGATGAAGATGTGCTGGGGCTTGTAGCGGCCACGCAGCGAGAAGGAGGCACCGGGGAGCAGGAAGAAAGCACAGCCCAGGAGCCACTGTGGGGCACGGGGTTGTTACAGGGAGCTCGATTGGGTCCTGGGAGGGTGCTCAGGGTGTCCCCAGCCCTCACCTGCAGGAGGTAGAGCACGAAGGCGGCCATCCCGCACCAGCTGTGCAGGCTGTACATGTTGGGGATGCCCTTGCTCCGGTGGGACTCAAACACAGCGATGATGCCTGCAGAGAGGAGCCCGTTACCACCAGGGCCAGATCCATCCCTGTGCACCCATCCAGACCACAGCACCCACCGACGAGGGCGACGAGCAGCGCCAAGCCATGGAGCAGCGCGTGCAGCGCCTTGGTGGATCGCTTGGCTTCGTTCCTGAACACCCGGTACACCAGGAGAGCTGCCGGAGAGAGGGCCCATGAGCATCCATGGGGGTCCCCCACCTCCCCGGGGTGCTGCGCGCAGGGAGATGGGGGGGGTCCTGGAGCATCTTCCCCAGTCTCCATTTGCCACCACTCCGTCCCCTTCCCTCCCTGCTGGGTCCCGCGGCGCTGCTCACCGTCACCCTGGAGGAAGACCATGCCCAGCACCATGCAGAGCGGGTGCACGTTGAGCTGCAGGGCGCTGTGCCAGGCCACGCCGCCGCGGTAGCGGCCGAGCCAGGCCCCCGTGGTGAGCAGCAGCGTCAGCCCCAGCGCCTGCGACACCGCCACGTACGCGGAGAGCCCCGCGGGGCGGGCGGGCGGGCACGGGCCTCCTGTACAGGGGGCCTGGCGAAGCCTCTGGGAGCGGCTGTGATTCCTCACGGGAGCGCCGCCGAGTTCGTGTGCCCTGCGTGCCCGCAGGGATGCTTTCATCCGGTTACAAGAGCTCATTGTATACAAATACGCCTTGGCTTCCGTTAACATTTGAAACAAAACTCCGCTTCATGCACTTGATATTTTTTTGCTTTCTTTTATATTTGGACAATAAAGTCAAATGAGTTCTTTAGGAGGATTATTGGCTCAACGGGTATGGATGGGGGTTGAGTGCTATAGCAGAGATTACTTTCTGTAAGGGTATTTTCTTGGGTTCTTAGTTTCTGTTGCAAACAGAAGCATAGTTATCTGTCAGATAAAACCTTTATACATCTGGTTTTGTCCAAAATGATGCGTCTTTTTCTGAGTCTTTTTTTCAGATTTCCATGCCTGCTCTGGTACTGGAGTGTTTGAGTTTGGAAAGTCAGACTTTGGGGAAGTTTTCTTTCATAGTGTTAAGCACACATCTGTTAGACTGTTAGATCTGTTAGAGAAAGCATACTGAAGCTTAGTTCCTGTGTTGTGTGAACCAAATCAGCAAGGATAAGGAATTAACACGAGGTGGAGAGGTGAAGTGATGTCTAGGTGTTCTCTAGTCTGATTAGTCTTGCTAAGTTTATTTTTGCCTACTGTGTCCTTCAGTCATTATAATGGAAGTGTTTTTGAAGCAGTTAAAAGTAATTAAACACACACTTCCCACAACAAGCCTAAACTTGTAAGAATGAACTACAGTCAAGGAGCTGAGGAAGAACTGAGTCATAATAGAATGAGTAACGGGATCCTTGATGTCCAGAGAGCTGACAGTTAGTAATATTGTGTCGAAATGGAACAAGAATAGGGAGGAGATGTTTCAGATACACTTGTAATGAAATTTCTCTAGATTTTGAAACTGAAGCCTGTTCTGCTTGCTGTGGTTTTGTATGTTGTTGTATTAAAGGCATTACTAAAAATATACATAGTTCCTGAGGATTACCTTTGTCTATTGAAAAGTCCTTGAACAGTCAGTGGTGCGATAGCATTGGAAGTACAGCTCTGAATCCAACAGTGTTTTTCCCTTTCCCCTTCCCAAGATGTTATTGTTGTGGCATTACGAGGTCAGCAGCTTTGCAGTGGCTGCACATCAGTTGCTTTACACCCACAAGAGATAAGTGGGGGAGGGTGAGCATGGGGTGAAGGTGTATTGTGGCTGAGCTTTCTTGTTTGCCTGGGCAGAGGTAGGAGGGTGAGAAGTTACCTCAAATTTTCTTCTGTTCCTCAGCAGCATCTACTGTCAAACAGCAATCCCATTCAGACAGGAGGTGCTTCTAGTCCTCTTGTTTAGCATAAACGTCCTGCTTTCCTTGTCTGTCTTTCGAGTGTCATCCTAGTGCTACATGTACTTTTTGGCTCTGGAATTCTCTTGTGTGAGAAACCCTCTTGAAGATAACTCATGTCTTTTAGGACCACAGTAACTTTCTTCTTAGATCTGAAAAACGCAAGGCTACTATTAAAATATGAATCTACCTAGAGAACACCAGTAACTATGTTCTTGTTCAGTAAGAAGACTGACTAAATTTTAAATGGCTGAATGTGTGCCTGTATTCTGGTAGTGTTAGGATCCTGTCTGTAGGATCCTGAACTGGAGGGATGAGCAATACTTGGGGGGGGGGACGGGACAGGTTTCCACTCCCTCTCCTCCTTCCCCCTGTTATCCAAAGATTTCAAACTCATTTTTGCCTTAAATTCCATGTCTTGAAGCATACTTTTCCCTTCTGCCATTCTAGTGCTGCTAGAGCATCTTGATGTCTTAAAGTGGCAACTAAAGACACTGTTGAGAATTGCATAGAAGACAACTAACTACCAACTTGATTTAAAATAAAAATACAAAGCTGAAACTTGCACATTCCACAAATAGGATGTCTTTCATGCTTTCTGAGTAGATATAATAGTGATAATCCACATTAGAGAGTCTTTAAATGCTTGCAGGCTACAAAGGATTTCCTACCCAAACTTACGAAAACCTTCCAGGCAATGCCTCAAATTATTTCTGCCTCTAAGAGGGCTCCCTGTGGCGACAAAGGGACTGAAAGGTAACTCGATAACCTTCAGAGGTATTTACTTCAGAGGTAGCAAATAGTAGGGTAAGAAAATGATCCATGAAGAAGTGGATCTGGGATGGTTGCTGTGAAGATTGATACAATGGCTTAAATCTGAAGAGTTACACCATGGCTTCACCAGTACTTCAGAGTTGATACTGCTGCTGGAAGCAGTCCCGTCTCACTTCTTGTAGCAAAAGGGAAGAGGCAGTATGGCAAGAACAGCTGAAGTTGGAACTGGATTCAGGTCTGGCCCATTCCAAAACTACATTTGTTGCTGCCTTCCCTTTCTGAGTTTAGTTTTAATCCAGGTTAGTTTCCACATTGAGATTTTAAACCTATTTTGAGACATTCGCATTCTAAGCTTTAAATATTGCTTTAAAAATCTAGCAGAGGAAAAAAGATGCTTATCTTTGTCACAAATAAAAGACAAGAAGGTGCCATTGTTTATTGCCCTTACTAGTGGATTTGTTGGTTTTCCTCAGTTTTCTGTCAGTTTTTGTCTATTTTTATAGGCAGTGTCCTACTTGACAGAATCAAACATGCTGTAGGCAGGGGATATGTTTCTATTGAGGTATTGTGGATGGAGGGAAAACAGTTACTTGCTTCTTCAAACTAACTGCCACAAGATGTTTTTTTGTTACTTGGAATCCTAATGAGATGAAGAATACAGCACAAGTATCTTAAGAAAGATAAGGAAGCCTGCTCTGTACAGCTTTCTCTTTTCCTTCCCAAATACAGCTATGTCTGGAAGGACAGCTCTTGTCAAGTCCTTGCTTTTGCCTCTATCTTTTCTTTTGTTTCCCTGCCTTCATTACTTTTTGTTTCTCACAGAGGTTGTTGTTACTGTAATGCTTTTATTTGATAAATATATTAGAATTTTTCTGGTATGCTGCTTCTAAGGATGGTGCAATATTTTCACCCCATCCTTGCCTAGCCTTTTAAGCTTTCGGTATGTCCTGAAGGGGACAACCCAGAAGTTGTAGGAGGGAGGGAGGGATGAGGGAAAGAATGCTATGTTACCTTTTTCTCTTGTCTCTAGAGTTGTTACCAATACAGGTTTCTTTGTGGGGAGGAGTCAGATATTAAATACAGTGTTTTGGGGAGTGGTGGGCATACTGGAAGTTTGGTAAATTACTTGCCTCCACAGCTAGTAGTAGTTGTTATTTGAGGGAAATAAAGTGTACTTACCAACAGATCTAGTTATTCAGTGGAAAAACAGGTTATATTACTCTGGATTGGTACTGCCAGTAAGAAAGAATCAGTGTGTTTCTGAAGATCTAAAGCAGTCTGGGTTCCTATTCTTTTTTAATAAGTTGAATATGCTTATTTTAGACTCTCAGCATAACTTCAGATGGAGAAGACCCCTCAAAATCTCTTAGTCAAAGACCCTTCTCATTGTGAAACCAACTCATGCAGTTTTCCTGTGTGAAAAAAAACAATGCAGTTTTGGTGTATGAAACCTGACCTCCAGGGTTTTTTTTTAACTGAGTGTGCTAGACCATTTGCTGAAATGATGGTGTTGGCTGCTACCTGTGCAGACAATTCCATTTTCAACAAGGAAGTAGAATACTAATTTCACATAGTTTCAGATCTAGTTTTGATGTAATTTAAACTTGACTGGTTTGAGAGAGTGTCAAAAGTTTCTTGATTGAGAGGATGCTCCCTTCTGCCAATTAATTTCTTTTTGGTAACTTGTTACACTAGGTGGTTTTTGTCTTCTCTTAAATTTCTCAGTATAGTCAAAATAGTTGTTTTCTTCCCCTCCCCCTTCCTTGTTTCAAAATATTATTCCTAAATTTGTCCAGTGTGAACTGTCTAATACAGGGTGAAGTATATTCTTTTCATGCTGGTTTACAAACTAATCTGTATTTATAGATTTACTGATGTAGAATGTTATCAAGATTTGGGTGTTCATAGCAGAATTTACAATTTGGCAAATGAATAAAGGAGAGCGTCTTCTATGGTCAGCAGATGGCTTTATGTTTTAGGGTGTGCGTGATACTGCACATACAGCTTGACAGGCCTAAGAGCAAGTAATTCCTGTATTGCACACAAGTGTTCACACCTCTGAAGAGCCGTCAGTGAAGCTCTTAATATGATGACCCATTATCATATAAAAATAAAAGAAACTGTATTGACAGAGAAAACATTATGCTGATATGGAACTTTGCTAATATGGGATTTTACAAATATGGGTTGCTCATCTTCCCCCATATTAAATGTGGTTTTCCCACTGGTTGGTCTTCATGCATTCAGACCTTTGAGATTCTCAGCTAGCTGTGCATCCCAGGAGTCCTGCCAGTGTTCAAGGCCAGGTTGGACAGAGCCTTGGTTGACATGGTCTAGTGTGAGGTGTCCCAGTCCATGGGAGGTGGGTTGGAACTGGTTGATCTTAAGGTCTTTTCCAACCCTAACGATTCTATGATTCTATGAATTTTCTTAAGCTGGGAGTGCTTTAGTATTTGTTTTGCAGTTCCATTTGCCTTAAAGGTATTTTATAAACAGACCTGAAATGTGTTTACATAGCACATGTGCATGAAGTCAGAAGTAATCAATTCCAAGAATCCTCTCATTTCTTTCCTGTAATTAAAGATGTGGTGACCCAGAAGAAGTTCGTTCAGAACTTTATATACATGGTTTATCAGTTTAAAGGTAGAGATCATGTTGTATGAAGAAGTGGGCTTTGAGTCATATATTGTGAAGGAAACAACTTTGCAAGCAAGAAAATATAAAAGTAATTGTTCTCATGGCCCTGATACTTTGCACTTGTTGGGATATGTGCAACAAAATGCAAGAAATCAAATACAGTGACAAGGATGCAAATCATTAGCTGTAAAGGAACCAGGAATAATTATTTTTATTTTTTTCAGCTGAAAGTCGTGTCCTTATTTAAGAAGAGATTTAACACTTGGTGGTTTAGTTAGTTAACAGTTAGAAGCTGCGAGTTGAGCAATATTGTCTGAGTGTAGAAAGTGCAGACATCCAGTTGGGTTTGGTTTGTCTTCCTTAACTGAGATGTAGGAATATGAAATTTCAAGACAGTCTTCAGAAAAATTTGAAGTCCCCTTTATATTTTCCAAAGAAGCTTTAATTAGTGTAATTTAAGGGGATTTGTTAAATCACAAGTAATGAAATACTCTGGTGTGTGCTGATTATACCGCCACTGAAAATGTGTAGCAGTTTACTGTTAATGATTTAGCTGCAAATAGAAGACAAATGTGTTCAGCTCTGTGCCTGTTTTTCCACATGGCAGGATAAGAGGCAAGGCATTATTTTATCAGTCAGTTGGCAGGCAAAACCCATATTTTGTTATCTTTTTTTCTTCCTCTGAAACTCTAATTATATATTTGATTTTTATTATATCTAGGGTGTGGATTCAGGATTTGTTCCCAGCGTTCATGATTTTGACAAGAAACTTACGGAGGCTGATGCTTACTTACAGATCTTGATAGACCAATTGAAGGTATGGTAACTAACTGGTGTATTGGGAGTCTGCTTGTCAGCATGGGTTTCAGGGTCTGGTTGAAAGGAAGGTCAACAGAGGGAGAGATTGTTGAGAGAGGGAGAGTCATGTGTTATGCTTAGCACTTGGTCTAGTAATTGTGGGATGCAGAGAGAGCTCATCTGAATGAGCTGACTGAACTGGAGAAAACATAGCTTTTATTTTTACATGTGAAGTCTGCTGATAGATTTTATCTTCTCTTCTTCCCTACCGTAAATGTCACATAAGTTCTAAATAGTGAAATAAAGATATTTTTACTAGAAGTGTAACAATTAAGAGTTATAAGCTAAGGGCAGAAAGAAGCTTAAAATGCCTTTCTTTTAGAATGGTTTTTGGGATTGTCAGAGTGCGAAAATTTAGAATAACACAAACAGATTTTATGGAATGGTTTACAATGACTGAAACATTCTTTTGTATGCATAGCTGGATAGAAGTGGCAGGGATAACTCAAAGTTAATTTTAACCTAATTAAATCATTGTACTGCTGATAACATTTTAGAATTTGCCTTGAGAAGAACGTTGTCAAGTAGTACATAACGACAGTTGTACATAGTTTCAGACTGTGTTACAGTAGTGATAGATAATCTGTTCTTTGTCCTTGAGTGAAAACATTCTGCACATATTTTTTATACAAATACAATTCCTTTACGCTTTGTACATGTATTTTAAGAGTAGGTGGGAAGGTGATGAGGTCATCTCAATACTCACCTTTTTGAGAAAAACAGTTTATGCTGCTGGTTAGGACACTTTTTCCCATGACTCAGCAGGTTAAAATTGCTGTTAAAATTGCTTCAGTTCTGCTGGTTTGGATTCTTTTCCCCTGATATCATGAGCAAGCAATGCATGTGGGATATTCAGCAAAATTCAGTTGCAGGGTAGGACAGAGAGGGGGAAGAGCATCCCAGCAAAAATTGAGGTAGGCAAAAGAGATGCAAACAAAATTCAAAGGTAAATTGCAAAGGCTTGATCAGGAGAAAGCTTTTTCTCCCACTCCGGAGCCATCCAGCACGCTTCACTGAAGGAGGTATTTAAATCTTTACACCTTCTAATTGTTATTTCAGGCCAACTGTGGGAGTGGGTATAGGAATTTATTAATAATGAAAGAAGATTGAATTTGAGGATGGGCAGAGATAGTGTTGGTTTTGGTTTTTTAGAGCCAGGGATCAGCCCTTAAGGGGAAAAGAAAACACATGTGTAGGTTTTATGCAGGCAGGTAAGTGAAGAACTGTAGCTCACCTACTAAAAATTACAGCCTCTTTTCTGAGCAAGGGTGGATGTAATGAACTTTTGAGCATTACCCTAAATCTTTTTTTCTTTCTTGAACAACTTGTATTTTATGGCTTTTTGTGTGTGCATTCTAGAGGTAACTTCTAACTGTTTCAGCTCAGCTTGTGTTAAATATACATGCAGGCTTTTCAGTAATAATTTGTTTTGCTTTGTGTAGCTGCATCTCATATTCCACTTTTAAGAAAAATAAGTAGAAGTTAATGCTGGGAAATCACTGTATATATTCCCAGGAGAAGCACTTACAAATCTTACATGATTTGAAGCATGTACCTGAATAACAAAGTACCTGTAAGGGATGGTAAGGGTTGAGGTTGTTTTGAGAACCACACTCTATGCTCCCAGAATCTTTGCTGAAATGAAAGAAAGACACTTTGAGGTGTTATGATGAGTGTCACTTGCATTACTTAACCTCACCTTTTTGTTCAAACTGTGGTAGAATCATGTCAGGCTGAGCAGTGGAACTAGCCAGGGTCTGAGATCTGGTCTCTGCAGGATGGGATAATGTGAGAAATAAGTTACAAATTTATTTTACCACAAATGCTATAAAGAAATATTAGGCAAAAACTGCTTTGGGTCATAATACTGGGATGATTATTATTATTAAAGACCCTGGAATACTAGGATTGTATAACTTAAGTACTTTAAATGTCAGGGTTTCTGACTGATTTTTATATGGAAAAATAACACTTCCAGTGTTTTCACAAGTATCTCTTTCTTATAGCTCCTTGATGAAAAGCTCCAGAACTGCAAAGATGATGAACAGAGAAAAGCAAGTACATTTTGTCTTAAATATTGCTTATTTTGCTTAATCAGAGGGTGTTGTGCATCAATATAGTCTATAGAAGTTTAAAGTACAGTTCAAATTTATCAAGTTGTAGAAATCACTTAGAGCAATTTGAATAATTGATAACATTATTTGTGTTGTGAATAGGTTGCAAAAGGAATTTTTGGTAATATTGGATGTCACATTAAAAACAATTTCAGTCTGTAGGAAATGATTATTCCTCTGTTATCCAGCTGTCAAAAATATTTTTAACTTAAATTTGCTATTTTAAAATCTTTAACAAGTATGAGTGTTTAATGTTTGTAGGAATAGCAAAGTTAATCTGAAGAAAAACAACCCTCAGAATCATGTATTTCACATAATCAGTCTGCATCCTGTGTAGTTCTGTGACTAGCATGCCACATGTTGGAAGTCTGAGAATGCCACAGTTCATTCACCGTAGGTGAGGATGCCAGAAACATAACTTGCTCTGTGGGGAGCACTACCTTTTTATAGTGAGTGTGTGGTTTTTTTGCATCCCTCCTATTCCATTTTAAAGTCAAGTTCGTAAGTCAGATCACTATGTTTAAGAAAGGCCTAAGCATACCTTGATGGTGTGGGTCTGGCAGTAAGTAGCATGCTGGTTTTGTATGGTAATTTGTGTGGTGTGGAGGAGGGATTTAACAATTCCTTATGAAGGGTTTGTTACTGAGGTGTTGCTTTTGTTTTCAGCAGATGCGGTAATTTCAGTATCATAAAGCAGTGGTGGATTTCATCCTAGTTCCCTCTTTCCCCCCAGTTTCACTTGTGAAAAACAAGCTGGTGTTTGGTTTCAGTTTTGAAAACAGTTTGATGCTTTCTGTGATTAGTTTACTTATTTATAATGGCTGTGACCTTTCACGTTTTATCCATCTTGTTTGATGTGTTGTGTGGCGTCTCAGGGACTTCACAAGTGATGGTCTGTCTGGAGTCCTTCTGCATGTACAGGCTTTTAAAATAACATTTTAAAGTACAAGCATTCTCTGTGTAAATGTGTTTAATCTGTAGACAAGTGACCAAAGAGGAAGATCTAAAGGTTTTGTATTTGTCCTTCAGTGTGTCCTACTGGGAAGAGGTCTCCTTCAGTTTTGACCTCCCTCCAGATGCTGCTTTGCCAATCAGGCAGTACTTTCTTTTTCCCTGTGACAGTGCTTCTAATCCCTGGAGGCATTCTGCATGTTGCGCTGATTTCTTTCTTTATCTCTGCAAGGTGTCTATGGACCAGACAGATTGACTTTATAGAGAAAGCAG